>WURV02204724.1:0-26588 GCA_011762755.2 Epimenia babai
CTACCCCAAAACTGACCATTTGGTTCAGTTGAATCGGCGTTTTTATGCTACAGTAATCATGCGAACCTTAGACATTTCAACTTAAGCATCCACCCGCTTGCACAAAATAGTGTTGCTTGCAGGAAAAAACGCCCCGATTGCCAACATTCTCCCCTTATATAGATTTGCTTGCGGGCTTTTTTTATTTTTCCGCAAGCGCAAGCTGAGGACTGAATATCAAATAACTTAAGCCCTTAGTTGGTATTTCACCTTAGATTGTGCTTAAAATATCAAATTTATTTAGTCAACAGTCCTGACCAAATTGAAACGATAGCAAAAACGAGATTATGTATGAAAATTAATCACCTGCATAAGTGGGATATAACCAGCAAAGAAGCCGTCGCCTTACAGAAGGAACTCGCGCCACAAGTCATCGACAGTCAACCGATTGATCTTGCATCGGTCAAGTACGTGGCGGGGGTCGATGTCAGCGTGAAAGACAACACCTCACGCGCCGCCGTTGTCGTCCTCAGCTATCCTGACCTTAAAGTGGTCGAATCCGCTACGGCAGTCCAACCCACGCCCTTCCCTTACATTCCGGGATTGCTCACGTTCCGCGAAGGTCCTGTGTTGGTCGAAGCGTTCGAGCAGTTAGAGTGTGTGCCGGATGTGTTTGTGTTCGATGGCATGGGGCGCATCCATCCACGACGCATCGGCATCGCGTCACATATGGGCTTGTGGTTGGATAAGCCGACGATTGGCTGTGGTAAGACGCACTTCATCGGCGATTACGCACAACCAGAAACAGAAAAAGGCAATCATAGCCCGATTACGCATAAAGGCGACCTGATTGGCGTGGTCTTACGCACGCGCACCAATGTGAAGCCTGTCTACATCTCAGTTGGGCATCGCGCTGACTTAGAGTCCGCCATCGAACTCACGCTGAATTGCACCACCAAGTACCGCCTACCACGTCCGATTCGCATGGCACACAATACCGCCGGTGAATTTTGACAGATGTCACAACCTAAGCGTGAATTTCACCACTTTCAAGCATACATCCTGCCTTATTCGGCGTAGAACATAACAAAAGAAGCATGGGAGTTTGAAAACATGATTCGGTACGTTAATGGATTACTGAAATGGTTGCTGAAATCGCCTTTGCACTTCTTCGCGAGCAGTGCATTGATGTTGATTACATTCACAGGGCGTAAGAGTGGTAAGATCTACACTACGCCTGTTCAGTACAAACGAGATGGAGATAGAATCATCTTCATCACACAAAAGGGGCGTGTGTGGTATAAGAATCTACAGGATAGCGCACCTGTAACATTGCACATCAAAGGCAAGGTTATCGAAAGTTACGCTACCCTTATCACTGACGATGTTGACGAGACCAAAGCAGGCGTGAGATTGATGTTTCCCAAATTCTCGGATGAAAAAGTTGAGAATCTCGCGCAAAACACAATCTTAGTCCATCTACACGCACCACAACAAAACACTTAACGGGCGCGTTTGGCTTTGATTTGCTCACGATACCATTTATGCCCTGCCCATGCTTTGACGACTTCACTCAGGTCTTCGTAGGCGACATCGGGCCATGTATCACCGCCGTCGGTCAGCATGTCTGGTGTGGTTACACCTGTGAAGACTAACGCAGTCTGCATCCCAACGCCTTGTGCACCTGTGATGTCCGTGTTGATGCGATCACCGATCATCAGCGTGTTCTCAGCCGAGACATTCATGGTCGCTAAAGCAGTCTCAAACATGGCTGGATAGGGTTTGCCGATGATGGTTGCTTTCTGTTCACAGGCTGACTCTAACATAGCGATCAAACTGCCTGCTCCGGGGGCAAGCCCGTCTGGTGTCGGGAAAGTGACATCTGGATTAGTGCCGACGAACTCCGCACCCGCTAGGATGGCAATCGTTGCTTGTTTCATGCTTTCGTAATTGAGGTCGAAGTCAATCCCGACGATAACCACTTCAATCGGATCATCACCTTCACCATTGATGTCAAAGCCGGAATCATCCAATGCTTTACGGATGCCATTCCCACCGACGACAAACATGCGTGTTCCGGGGGCATAACGTGATTGTAAGTAGGTCGCCGTCGCAATCCCCGAAGTCAAGATACGTGATTCCGTCACCCCTGTGACGTTTAGGCTTTCTAGCTTCGCTACGTATTCAGCAGGCGTTTTACCACTGTTATTCGTCGCCAACATATAGGGGATATCTTGCTCATGAAGCCATGTGAACATCTCTTGCAGACCGTTCATAGGCTTCATACCGCGCCATAACACCCCGTCCATATCCATCACAACCGCTTTTATGGTTGAATATTTCATTTTTCGTCCCAACGTTTTCCGTTAACCATCGGCATTATAACGCAATTTGGACTATAATCAGCGCGTTAGTTAGTTTGAGGCGAGAGTATGACGTATTCAATTGTTGCACATGACCCTGATGAGAATGCGTGGGGAATTGCAGTTGCGAGTAAGTTCCTAGCGGCGGGCGCGGTTGTCAGTTGGGCAAGAGGTGGTGTGGGCGCAGTCGCCACACAAGCACTGGCGCGTGTCAGTTATGGTCGGCAGGGACTGAAATTGATGGAGCAAGGCAAAACGGCTCAGGAAGCGGTTGACCTGTTGATTCAAGCTGATGATGGACGCGATCATCGGCAAGTGGGGCTAGTAGACCCTCATGGTAATGCGGCGGCATATACGGGCAAGGCTTGTCACGATTGGGCAGGACATCTAATCGGCGATGGATTCACTTGTCAAGGAAACATCCTCACAGGTGGCGACACGCTGGACGCGATGGCGCAGGCGTTTACATCAGCAGAAGGCGAATTGGCTGATCGTCTGGTTGAAGCGTTGTTAGCAGGTGACACTATCGGCGGGGATCGACGCGGTAAACAATCGGCGGCAGTTATGGTCGTCATCCCAAATGGTGGTTATGGTGGCGACAATGACAGTTATCTTGATTTACGTGTGGATGATCATAGCGATCCCGTAAATCGGCTTAAAGAACTCGTCGGTATTCATCACCTGTTCTTCGGTCAACAAAACCCCGATGACCTGATGCCAATCACATCTGACATTGCGCGTGAAATTCAAGAGCTATTGAGTGGACAATACTATGATGGTGCGCTTGATGGGCAATGGGGCGAGCGATCAATTCAAGCGTTTTGGGCGATGGTTGGCAATGAAAACCTCGAAGAACGCTGGAATTTAGACGGTGATGTCAATCGCATTGATAGTGTTGTGCTGGATTACATCCGTAGTCGATTCAGGTAAACGTGTCACAAGCCAAATCATCATTTCATTACATCATCATCGTTATTACTCTGTTAGGCGGGGCTTGGGCGCGATTCGATAGCTTGACCGCTAATGAGCGTTTCCATGTTGATGAGGCATGGTTTAGCACCTTTTCCCGTAATGCGGCTGTTTATGGGGATTGGATGCTGTCTGGTGCGTTGGATAAGCCACCTGTCAGCATCTATGCTTCGGCATTATCGATGCACTTCACAGCAAGTCATGTCAATGAGCTTGGCGTGATTGATGTGCCACTGATTCAAGGTGAATTCGCCTCAAAGTTACCCAATACGTTCAGCGGTGTGATCTTGATTGCATTGGTCTACACGCTGACGCTACACCTCTATCATGATCGCACAACGGCGTTACTCGCTATGCTGTTCAGCGCAATTTCACCCTATATGATCGCTTATAGTGCCTCGGCATTTACCGACCAATTGATGCTGGTATTTATGGTTGCGTCTTTAGTGGCACTAAGTCGTAACAAGCTATTTTGGGCAGGAATTCTATTGGGACTTAGTTTTGCCAGTAAACAGCAAGCCCTCGCCTATTTGCCTTTATTAGTGAGTATATGGTGGTTACAGCCTAATCGACGCTTATCACATATTAGGCATTTTGCGCTTGGGTTTGCCGTGATATTGGCGTTATTGATTTTATGGGATCAAGCACGACCTGAAACCAGCATTTTCACGTTGATGTCAGTCAATGGGCAACCAAAACTCGATAATTTATTCCCCACATTGAGTGACTTACCCGATAAGCTCGGTATTTGGTGGGGATATTGGGGCGCGATGTTTGGTCATTGGCTCACAACTGGATTGATTATTAGTGCAGGGGTGATTTATGCTGTTTTTCACCCCACCCCAGCCATACCCGCAGGCAGGCAAGGAGCGAATTATCAAATTTATCGTTATCACATAATTATATTGGCGTATTGCGTCGGATTTGCGCTAGTTTACGGGATACTCAATTTCAACACATTTGATCGCTATTTGTTGCCGATTATTCCCTTACTTGGGATTACGGGGGCGAGGGGGATTGTGTGGTTGTGGCGAAAACAAACCCCACCCCTAAATCCCCTCCCCGCTAGCAGGGAAGGGACTTTTGCATCTGCGGAGAGTGGTCAAACTCTTTCCATCCAACAATCAAAATCCCAAAGGTACAATGCTAGCAGTCTAAGTTATTTAGCTATATTGATTATTATTTTAATCATAGCACTTTCTCTAAGCACCCATCTCGATATTGGGCGGGATGTAGATAATCCTGATGGGATCGTAGCACTAGCTGAATTTATCAACGATAAGCCGCTTGGTACGATTGTTTACGATCGTTGGCTAGGTTGGGAGATGGGATATTATTTGGGTGCGTGGACGGATAAGCGCAGTGTGTATTATCCAAATGCGCAGATATTCGGTGACGATGCGCCATTAAACCCTGATCGCGCACCGCGTTATTTAATCGCAGAGGCAACGCGACCAATAAACACATGGTTAGATGCAATACAATCTGCAGATTTTACTGTCAGTTTAGTTTATGAAAATGCGGGTTATGTGGCTTATGAATTGCTTCCGCCAGCTTACTCTTCGGAATCGGGTGATTCTGGCTCATCCTCATCAGAATGATCGTTGTCTGTATCACTGGTGGATTCTGGCTCATTAGTTGATGGTTTAGGGCGTTTAAGGCGTTGAATCATTTTTGCTGGGTCTGGTGTGGTGCGTTTGTGGCGTTGCGTCGGACGGGCATTAGCACCATTTTCAATTACGGGGTCATTGCGTAATTCGGACGATGGTTGTACAACGGCGGGATACTTCGCTTTCCAATCAGCAATGAACGATTCAAGCCATGCTAATTCAGCTTGCATGAGCGCGATACTGTGGGTATATAACGCCCAAATATGCTCAGCAGTTGCCTCAGAGTCTTCTGCTTGATGGCGTATCCATGAACTTGCGACAGCTTCTAAGCGTAATTTTAGGTCAACATGGTGATCGGACAATACCTTATAAACTTGACGTGGTTTTAAAACGGTCAAATTTGCCAGACCAAGTTCAAAGCCTGTACCGAAAGCACGTGGTTGCCGTAATAACTCAGAAATCGAGGTTTGCAAAATCCCACGCCCGCCATCAGTAATGCGATACATCTTATGTGCAGGCGATTGCCCATCAGCACGCATTTCACTCGTTACCATTTTTTGGCGTTCAAGTTTGTTTAGAATGTAATAAATCGAGGAGAAGCCAATGGTCAACCATTCACGAAGACCACGATCATCAATCGTGTGCTGAATTTCATAACCATATTGGGGACCTTCTGCTACTAAGCAAAGAATTGTCAATTCAGCATCTGTCATCACAGCGTTAGACTTTGTCACCACTCTGCCTCATTATTCAATATTGTGGGACACACAGTAAATTTATAAATATCCATCAATGTTATATGTGTATCCTGCCACTCAACGATACCAATCCCACGAAAAATGTCAAGTTTTTAGCCTTACGCCCTTACTTTTCTTTTTTACGACCTGTTTTTAATACATCACGCAGGGTATCTATCAGGTTACTTGCTAGATACGGCTTGGTGATATAACGATCTGCGCCAAGGCTTAATCCTTCTCGGATTTGCTCAGGGTCAATAATCGCGGATAAGATGACAACTGGGATCTTATCGAATGCTTCTTTACTACGCATCTGACGCAAAAAGTCCATACCACTAATATCCGGTAGCATCAAATCTAAAACGAGAGCATCCGGCAATGGTGGCGTACGTAAAACTTGTGCGCCTTGTGTGGCATTCATTGCCGTGATCGGTTCCATCTTTGCACGTTTAATTAAAGTCGTCACTAATTTTTGTACCGCAGGGTCATCGTCAATGACGAGGATGCGGGATGATTTTTTTTCAGAATCCACGAGAACGTGTCCTTCCTGTCACTATGCTTACTAGTTTATCGTATTGATTTTGATTGATAAAACCTCTTGATCAAACTCGAGATTATTATTGATCGAAATTTAGTGTGGTGAACAAGTACATTGTAGCTAAATTAATTTCTCATACAAGCTACAATAAGCAAACAATTCTATCTTTATTTATCATATGTTATACGCTAGAAAATCAACTATCATTGTTATATATAGTTGGAGAAGTTGCAACAGACTAAAATTAAGAAACGAATTAAAAACACCTATTTTTATGACTGATTTAGCTTTTGCGCTACATGGTATAGGACATATTAACGATGTGGCAATCGAAAGAAGATGCTACAATACAGTAACTAGGCATCAATGATATTAATTGTGAATTTTTGCTTATCATTTGACAACGATGTATGTTTAGAGTTCGACATTCAATACTGTAAGCTATTGATTGACAACTCATGTCAAATTATTTAGCTAATAATCCTTACCTTATTACAACTGGGATGAAATACTCATCATACGTACAAGGAGAGACGGGCGCATGTTACAAAGACGTGGATTTCTTTTGGTCATAGCATTGACACTAACGCTATCTGGCTGTTTTCGGCAAGCGAGTGATGATTTTGAACCTGTCGATTCTGGCGATCAAGGCGCGCAAGAGGTCATACCTTCGGCTGATGTACCTCCCACAGCAACTAATGATGGTAGTGGTGTCACGTTAATGACATCTACACCTATACTTCCTGCAACAGAAACACCGATGGAACCGACTAGTACAGAAGATACGGCAGATGTTGAACCCACTAGTACAGAAGACGATAGTTTTATTCCACCGCCGACCAACACTGATGACAACTCTTTTATTCAGCCGCCAACCAATACAGTGGAACCAACTGATGACACGTTGGTACAACAAGTTGACCCGACAAATACTACTATTCCGACGCAATCGGAATCTGGTGTTAATCCACCAGCACAAACCATAACAGAAGCACCAACCTTTATTACACCTGTTGCGCCAAATCCCGGATTACCGGATACATTAACGCCATCACCGACGAACACATCATTACCCGGTGTGAATCCTAATTTAGATGCGACACCAACCGGCGTTGTCATCCTAACAGATGACTGTGTTTATACAGTTCAAGCAGGCGATAACCTGTATCGTATCGCGGTGAATAACAATACAACTTTGGATGAATTACGATTGGCTAATCCAGAAATTGTTGGAGATTTAATTCAACCGGGGGATCAACTTATTTTACCTGCTGAAGGGTGTGTAGAAGGCGGTGTTGATGCTGGTGTAGACATTGATCCAGATGATGATGGCACAACATCGGAGCTTCCTGAAGGTATGCAAGCTATCCATGTGGTGCAAGCGGGGGAAACGCTCAACATTATCGCCCGCCGTTATGGTGTGACGATCAGTGAAGTGGCACAAGCAAATGACATCACGAATATCAATCGTATTTCGGTGAACCAAGAATTGCTCATTCCATTCCCTGCGGAAGAGGATGAATAAGTATAAGTAACTGATTAATGAGAATTTGTAAGGGTGTCTATGTGACACCCTTATTTTATTCCTCTGGAAATTCCGCTTCCCAGATCGTGATATTATCAAAATTAACCACAATGGGTACACCTTGCCGAGTGGCAGCAGTTAAACCTGTAAACCCACGTCGATAACGATCATCATGGACGGATGTGATGAATTCATCGTTCACATATAAGGCAAGGTAATCATCAATACACACGGCGCGTATGGTATTGGTAGCAACACCACTATTGATGATCTCAGACCGTCTCCACCCAACTAATTCGTCTACATTACCACTACGTCCGATTCCAATTGAGTATGAGCCATCCGCCCCAATCAAGAAATAATATCCGTTGGAGTTGTAATCATTCGGTGCGCCACGACAAATCACGCCAAAAGCATTATTGGTCGCTACCATGTCATAAGTCACATCGATTTCTATGATGACATTTTCATGGGCAATATTATTAAATCCACGCACATAGGTATTGTATTCTGATTCAATACGATATTGTCCATTTTGCACACCAACTGATGCCCCTTCCCTAGAGCGTGTATCCCAATTGATACCATCCGTAAAGCGATCTGCAATGAGGATTTCGCCACGTTGATAAGGGATTGGTGGTGGTATCGGATCAATAACAGAGCAAGCGGAACCAAACAACACTCCACATAACAAAATCATAACGACACATTTATTCACAACAGAATCACCTTATATGTTTGCCCCTAAGATATGATAATTTAATGATGATAAGTTGATATATTTACTATCTTAGGGATATAATCGCAACAAGTCATTGTTAGAATAGTCTCAATGGCTGTACAATAACTAGTGTAACGTAAAATAAATGATGACGAGAGTTAGAGAAATTTGCGATGATTGAGGTAGTTATTGATAGCATCCGTGTGAGTTTAACGTCACAACATCGTATTGTTGTTTTGAAGGATGTTAATACTGGTCGTTACCTTCCAATTTGGATTGGTCCGTTTGAAGCGGATGCCATCACAATTGAATTACAGGATAAACCACCAGAGCGTCCTTTAACCCACGATTTGCTCAAATCGGTTATTGATGAATTGGGTGGGCGTGTCGTTCACGTTTTAATCAGCAATTTACGCAATGATATTTACTATGCACGCATTGTTGTAGAAATAAACGGTAATCAGGTTGAGATTGATTCACGGTCTAGTGATGCACTTGCGCTCGCAGTTCGCGTAAAAACTCCGATTTTCGTTGATGATACCGTCATGGCACGTGCATCAATTGAACCGGACGAAAACATTGAAGAAGAAGTGTTAAGCTCTGAGGCTGATGAAGAAGTTGAATCCGAAGAAGCTGAAGTGGTTGATGAAAAGAAATTGAGTGCATTTGCTGATTTTGTTAACTCGCTTGATCTTGATACTGACGATGATGACGAGAAAAACTAAATTCGCTCAAGAATATTTTAGAGCTATATCGCTATAGGCAGTACTTATCTATACTGATAAAAAGCGGTGCGTTGTTCTACTGACGCACTGTTTTTGTTCTCAAGCTGAAATCTGGAAAGTTTTTAGAGTTATTTTTGTTACCGGTTTCTGTACAATCGCACAAAATAGGTCATGGTGTTTGGCGGATGGCAAGAATGCCATCCCTACATTATTAATGGTTTCGTAGTAGTGAGGTTATCCTCATCCGCCATGTAAAACATTTTTTACCACTATGTTTGTCACCTATTTGAATTATCAATCAGTTTCAAAAAAACGATATAAACTATAATCATGGCATCATCTTACACAATTATGTGTGGGACACGTCACTACGTTAATCAAACAAATGGATTTGAATTTTGACAGACCAATCTGCTCCATACAGTCAGGAAGCTGAGGAAGCAGTTTTAGGCGCGGTTATCGTTAACCCTAACGCCTTCCTTACTGTTGCTAGCTTTTTAGATAAAGATGATTTCTTTTTCATGCGTCACAATTACATTTGGGAGGCATTAGGTCGCCTGAATGAACGCAAAGAAGGCGTTGATTATGTGACCTTGGCAAAAGAATTACAGGGCATGGGACACCTCGAACTGATCGGTGGACCAGCTTATTTAACCCAACTCATCAACGCCGCACCATCAAGCCAAAATGCGGAGATATACGGGAAATTAGTTGAACGGGCAGCAATCCGGCGCAAGTTGATTACCGCGGCCGATGAGATTAAAACGCTCGCCCGTGATGAAGATATGACAATTGAAACGGTCACATCTGAGGTAGAGAATCGTCTATTCTCAGTCACTGATCGTCAGGTCAAACGTGAATTCGTGCCGATGAACATCGCGGTTAGTGAGTATTTTGATCGTATCGAACACTTGATGACGCATCAAGAGGAATCATTAGGCGTACCAAGTGGCTTTCGTGATTTGGATACACTGTTGGGTGGCTTCCAACGCTCCGATTTGCTGATCTTCGCGGCGCGGCCCGGTATGGGGAAAACGAGCTTCCTCATTTCCTCGGCGGTAAATGCGGCGCGGTTTGGGGCGCGGGTGGCAATCTTCACAATGGAAATGGGTGTTGATCAATTTGTGCAACGTATGATCTCTATGGAGAGTGGGATTAACTCTCAGCAATTGCGCTTGGGTAAACTCTCACAACGGGAATATACACGTTTTGTTGAAGTTGCGGGACGTGTCAGTAATTTCCCGATTTACATTGATGATACCCCTGCCCTAAGCCCAACACAGATGCGGACAAAATGCCGGCGATTGATGCACGAGCATGGTCTGGATTTGATCTTGGTCGATTATCTGCAATTGATGAATGCTGGCGGTGCTTATCAAAATAATCGCGTCCAAGAAGTTAGTTTAATCAGTCGTAACATGAAAGAACTTGCGCGTGAACTCAATGTGCCCATGATCTCCGCAGCGCAGTTATCGCGTGCGGTAGAACAACGGCAAGATAAGAGACCAGTATTATCTGATTTAAGAGAAAGTGGAAGCTTAGAGCAGGACGCAGATATCGTGATGTTCCTCTATCGTGATGCGGTTTACAATGAGGCTACCGAATTCCCAAATCAAGCAGATATTCTTGTGAGTAAACATCGTAATGGACCAACGGGCGTTGTTTCGTTGTACTTTGATAATCAGACCACCAAATTTATGGATGGTGTCACCCGTCAAGTTGATTTGGGAGATTACTAATGCCTGAAAACAAACCAAAAGTATTCAGGGGCTTCTCGCCGGGGAAGGTTTCTATGATTTCCGTCCCTGACCCATTTTTTAGCGAATTATTGCCCTTGATTGATGATCTCGCAGAATTGAAAGTGTTATTATTCTGCATGTGGGCATTGCCACAAAAAGATGGTGATTTTCGCTATTTGCTGGAGGCAGATTTCCGTAATCATGACTCACTGATACAAGGTTTAGCTGTCATCGACCCCGATAGTGATCCAAACGACATATTAACGCAAGCATTGGCGCGGACGGTTGCACGTAAGGCATTATTGACCGTCAATATAACGCTTGATACAGGTGAAGAGACGCTTTATTTCGTCAATACAGCACGCGGTCAGACGGCAATCGAGCAAATCAAAGCGGGGCAATATACCCCTAGTCATGACGCGAATCCAATTGAAATATTGCCACAACGCCCAACCATCTATAAGCTATACGAGAGCAATATCGGCGCATTAACACCCATGATTGCTGATGAGCTTAAAGACATGGAAACGGAATATCCGGCAGAGTGGCTGGAAGAAGTGCTTAGAATTGCGGTAGAATCGAACAAGCGAAATTTGCGGTATATGCGGGCTATATTAGAGCGTTGGCGTAAAGAGGGCAAAGACGAGAGCAGTCGTGGCGACGATAAATCAGAAAAGGATTGGGAGAAATATGTCACAGGCAAATATGCCGATTACATCGAACACTGATGACGATAGCATCTGTCGTGTGTGTGGCGGGGAAAACCTGTGCAATCATCTCGGTGTGATTCGCCATGAAGTCCCTGTAGATCATCCCGATTTTGGTAAATTATTTCGCTGTCCTTATAACCGTGCTGAAAATGATGAGGAACGCAAAGCACGTTTACGTAAATTGAGTAATCTCGATGCCTTCGATGAAAAAACCTTTGGCAATTTCATCGTGGATTTGCCGATGTTATCACCCGATCAATTACAGTCGTTATCGACGGCATTTAACATGGCAAAGCGTTTTGCTGATAAACCAGAAGGCTGGCTGATCTTAGAAGGCACGTATGGTTGTGGTAAAACCCATCTCGCGGCGGCAGTTGGTAATGAGCGTCTGGAACATGGCGACCAGATCATTTTCATCACGGTACCGGATTTGCTCGATCATTTGCGTAGTGCTTATGGACCGACATCAGAAATGGGATACGATCAGACCTTTGATCGCATCCGTAATAGTAATTTGCTAATTCTTGATGATTTGGGTGTGGAAAATCCGAGTGCATGGGCACAAGAGAAATTATTCCAATTGTTGAATCATCGATATAGTTATGAATTGCCGACAGTCATCACGACGAATGTTGACCTTGATAAATTTGATGCGCGGATTCGTAGTCGCATTCTGCATACAGAGTTCACACATCGCACCAAAATTACCGCGCCAGATTATCGGACAGCAGTCATCAACGAGAGCAATCAACTCTTATCTAACCTCAAGCACTATCGTGAAATGCGATTTGAGACATTTGTGTTAGATGATGCCATGACACCTAAAGAACGCCATAATTTGGAACATAGTTTGGAAGTTGCCGTTGATTATGCTGATGATCCACATGGGTGGCTGGTGTTTATGGGGAGTTATGGGACGGGTAAAACGCATTTAGCCGCATCAATTGCACATGAGCAAGAAGTACAGGGGAAAAATGTCGTCTTCTTGACAGTGCCGGACTTAATGGATTATCTGCGTATCACGTTTGATCCGAGCGCAGGGACATCATTCGATCAACGTTTTCAAGCGGTGCGACGAGCAGAATTACTGGTTTTAGATGATCTCGGCACAGAAAATGCGACCTCTTGGGCGAAGGAAAAATTATTTCAGATTCTTGATTATCGCTATGTCACACAGTTACCAACAATCATCACAACAGGTAACGGTATTGATGACCTCAGTCCACGTATTAAAACACGTATTTTAGATGATCGACGCTGTCGCATTTTTGCATTTACTGCATCAAGTTATGCTGAACGCAGAAAACGACGGAGACGGCAGTAACAACGAAATGAGGGTATCCTGAACACACTTCGCATAACCCCTTATGAACGCAAACACAAGCGCGGTGTCCTCGATCTCATCTTTCGTAATAATCGAGTACATATTCATTTGGATTGGCATGATACTGCCCTTTGGCTAGAAACCCACGATGTCCCCCTTCGATTAGCATGGGAGGGAGAAGAATTAGTGGGTATCATGGCGGCATCCATCCCATTAAATAACACCTGTTGGCTTCGGCTCATAGCTGTAGAAGATGGTTTGCCTGTGCGTAAAATTTTACGCACGATGTGGGAAAGTCTACGCGAAGAATTAGTTGGTTTGGGGATTCACACTGTTGCAATCTTGATCGTCAATGATTGGCTGAGTCCGATAATGCCGATGCTCGATTTTGATTTCAGCGAGGACATCGTCACATTGCGACGTGAAGGGCGGTTTCTCCCTCACCCACGATTTGCGCCACGTAGTATCCATATTGCGGAATTTACTGATCTCGTCACGATGACCAAAGTCGATCAATCCGCATTTAACGCGCCTTGGCAATTGAATTATGAAGATTTACGCCAAGCGATGCGTATCTCTGCCCATTGTACTGTTGTGATTGAAAACAATACCATCATTGCTTATCAACTCAGCACACAATACCGCAAAAGCGGACATCTGGCACGTTTGGCAGTATTACCGGCATATCAGGGGCAAGGAATTGGCGGGTTATTATTGGATGATCTGATTCGACGGTTTATGAAACGGGGCGTGGTTTCGCTTACAGTCAATACACAAGCGAGTAATCATCATTCACAACGCCTTTATGAGCGTTATGGATTCAAACGTAATGGCTATGATCTGCCCGTTTGGTTATCAGCATTGTCACCAGATGAAGGCACAAGTAACAACGAATAACACTTTTTCCAGATTTCATACATAATCAAGAGGTAAATTTGCCATATGACCATTATTTATCATGAAATGGACGGCGACCTAGAGCATCTCACCAATAAGATTATCGGTGTGGTTGGTTATGGTAATCTGGGTCGCCCGATTGCCATTAACCTACGCGAAAGCGGCGTTCAGGTGCAAGTCGCAGGTGTCACTGCCGATGAGCAAGTTATCGCAGAGGCAGATGGATTTGCTCCTCGTTCGGTAAATGCCATCGCGCAAACATCACATATTATTATGGTGATGCTCCCTGATGAAACCATGACTCAAACCTACATGAGTGCCATCTCTCCATATTTACGGCAAGGACACACATTGGTCTTTGCGAGTGCTTATAATGTTGCCTTTGGCTTTATTGAAGCACCTCCATTTGTTGATGTCGGGGTTGTCGCGCCACGAACTGTCGGTGGTGCGCCTCGTAGTCGTTTTGCCAATAATAATGAGGATTTTTATAGCTTCGTAGCCGTCGCTCAGGATGCAAGTGGACAATCTTGGGACACGATTTTAGCCATCGCGCGGGCAGTCGGGGCGTTACGGGTGGGTGCGGTTGAAATTAGCATTGAACAAGAAGCGGAAATCAGCCTATTTCTTCAACAAGCGATCTTGCCAGCTATTCACAATATCATGGTCACTGCCGCGCATCTATTGATGAAAGAAGGGTATCCACCTGAAGCGATTTTGTCTGATTTGTATCTATCAGGTAAATTCAGTGAATATATGGCGCAAGCCGCAAAAACGGGTTTACTTCACGCCTTAGAGCTCACCACTAAAACCGGACAATACGGCACATTAAGCCGCTTGGGACGCTTTAATGAGTTGAAATTAGAACGCTTAATGGAAGTCACACTCGAAGAAATCCGTAACGGTGATTTTGCTCAAGAATGGGCGCAAGAATATTCTGATGGGCATCAACGTTTGGACAAAATGGTCAAGCAAGAAAGTCAGCTAGATTTATGGGAATTGGAGCAACAAACATTAGACATGCAAGGTCGTCAGGATTCAGTGGATAATTAAGCACACAACATCAAATTTGATGATACGATTATGATAGTTCGTATGTTAACGAACACTAATCAATAATTATTCGTGGCATTGTTTATTACAAACGATCACCTAATTTTTCACTTAATTTGATGTATAAAATTAAATTTGTATTCATCAGATTGTGTAAGCAAGGAAAATATCATGTCAAACGAGCAAACCAAGCAAATTAAAGCCTTAATCGAAGCACTTGACACTGAAAACGCAGATGAACAACAATCGAAAGCCATTGAACTGATTGAATTCGGTGCAATTGCAGTTGATGACCTCATTAATGCCCTAAAGCATGAAAGTTGGCGGGTGCGGTATATATCAGCGTGGGCATTAGGTGAAATCGGTGATGAACGATCAGTAACGCCACTGATTACAGCCCTACACGATGACAATAATGATGTACAAGATTGGGCGGCAAAGGCATTAGGAGAAATCGGCGACCCTCGTGCTATCCAACCCTTGATTGAATTGTTAGGGGACAAAGATGCCAGCACACGCCGGAATGCGGTATCGGCATTAGGTTGGATTGGCGATGACACCGCAGTTGAACCACTCATCAACACACTTAATGATGATGACAAAATAGTGCGGAGTGCAGTAGCTGGTGCCTTAGGCTATTTATCTGATCAACGGGCTGTTGAACCATTACTCCCTTTGCTCACAGATGATGATGAATGGGTGCGTATTCGTGTGGCGAAGGCACTCGGTAAAATCGGGCATTTCCATGCCACAGAACCACTCATTAAATGTTTGGCTGATGAGCATGAATGGGTACGCTATAACGTAGCTTGGTCACTTGGCGAAATTCGTGATGGAAGCGCATTTGATCCCCTATTAAACAGCCTCAAAGACAAGAGTGGCAATGTACGACGTGGGGTTGCAGAAGCACTCGGTAAATTTGGCGATCCACGTGCGATTAAGCCCTTAGAAACTTTATTAGCGAATGATGGTGATCCAAGTGTTAAGGCAACAATTTACTCTGCTCTCAAACAATTTGGACATTAAAGAGGACGATATACGTGAGTAAACCAGAACATATTGTTACATTAATCGGTGGGCTAGGTGCAGAAGACCCCGATACACAAGAAAGTGCGATTGATGAATTGGTCAAAATTGGGGCATCGGCGGTTGATCTGTTAATTGATGCCGTCAATGATGGTGACGAAAAAGTGTGTGCTAATGCTATCGAGGCATTGGGGCAAATCAAAGATGAACGGGCAATAGGTTCCCTGATTATTGCGTTGAATGACAGCGATAGTGGCGTGATAATCGCGGCGATGACGGCATTACGACGCATCGGTGACCCGCGTGCGGTGCAACCCTTGATTCAATTTTTAAGCCATGATGATCTTTACTTGCATTTTAACGCCACCCTCGCGCTTGGTATGATCGACCATGAGGAAACTATTATTGCCTTACTGGAGTTGCTAGACGATACAGATTCACGCATTAAACATGGTTGTATCGTGGCATTAGGACGCTTGCAAGATGAACGCGCAATAAACCCTATTCTTGCATTACTAGAGGATGAAGAACCTAAAATTCGTTACAGTGCGGCATTCGCATTGGGTGATTTAGCGTCATATGATAATCAGGTCGTCATCGACAAGTTGAAGTTTGCGCGTGATGACGACCCAGATAAGAATGTAAAAAGCGCGGCGCGTGAGTCTTTAGAGAAACTCGGCGCGTTATAAGATCAAAAGATTTAAAAGCCTCTTAAGATATAATAAAATAGGAACACTTATTGCTGGTCATATAAGTGTTCTCCCTATTTTTAATCTATGACATCTTCAAGCCAATCGGGATGATCATTGGGCAACCATTCAATCTCCCAATTTCTATAGTCAAACAGAATTTGAATTGTTTTATATTCTGGAACCCAATCATCAAATCCCTCACTATCCTGGATTAGATTACCATCATCATCTTTCCCAAATGACTTATTGTTAGAGGTGAAAATGTAGAAACCTTGATCATTTCGTACGGTTTGAACAAAGATGAACCAGCCTTTGTGTTCCCCAGCAAGAATCCGCCCCACTGTATGTAATTTCACCTTACTCGCCATTTGAATTTTTTTCCATCAATCTACCAATGATTCTACTTGCGGAAATGCTTTTAACGCATCAGCAAATAGATCACGGTAAGTAAGCGCGTCGGCTTCGGTTTCACCTTCAAAACGTAAGCTCAATACAGGCTCCGTGTTACTGGCACGGAGCAACCCCCACCCCTTATCAAATTTGATACGTACCCCGTCAACTGTTTCGACCTCACCTTTATCAGCTAATTGTTGGGCGATAGTATCAATGACGGTTTGTTTGTTGTCATCGGGGCAATGTGGACGGTATTCAGGGGTGCTATAAAGTGTTGGTAATTCAGCGTTGAGTTGTGACATGGTTTTATCGCTATTTGCTAGCAGTTGCAGGACTCGCCCTGATACCAAAAAGCCATCATCAAAGCCGAAATAATCTTCACCGAGAAAGATATGCCCGCTCATTTCCCCGCCGAGTAAGGCATCATGTTCACGCATCGACTCTTTGACCAATGAGTGACCGCTTGCCGCCATGATCGGTTTACCGCCTGCGTTGGCGACAGCATCGAACAAAACTTGACTGCTTAACACATCAGCGACAACGACTGCCCCTGCATGACGCTTTAGCATATCTTGCGCTAACAACGCCAAAATACGGTCTGCAGCGATTAATTCACCCTTTTCATCTACCACACCCATACGATCAGAATCGCCATCAAACGCGATACCAATATCGGCATTGGTTTCACGTACTTTTTCGCCAAGATCGCGCATGTTTTCCGGTACTTGTGGATTCGGGTGATGATTGGGGTAATTTGCATCTGGTTCGCAATACAGGCACTCAACAAGGTTGTGCCCCCATAAACCGATAAGACGCTTGGCAAATAATCCACCTGTACCATTACCCGCATCAACGACGACATTTAAGGGGTTTGATTTGGGGATACGCGCAACAAGGTCATGAATATAACTGCTATAGGCACTATCATCGGCAATAATCTCATATTCGCCATAGTAGAATTCGTTGGCATCAATGATGGCGCGTAAGGCTTGAATCTCTTGCCCATAGAGGGTTTTGTGACCAATGCACAATTTAAAGCCATTTTGATCGCCACCGAGATGACTACCCGTGACCATGACTCCGCCGACATTGCCTTTGTTGACCGCGTGCCAATAGACAATTGGCGTTGCAACTAAACCAAGATCAATGACTTTTACACCGGATTGACTCAACCCCTTCATCAAGGCGTGCTGTAAATCATAGCTAGAATCACGATTATCACGCCCGACAACAACGGTGTCTACGGATTCAAAAGGTTGCACGTAAGTTCCAAATGCACGCCCAATTTGAAAGGCAGCATCAGGCGTTACGACAGCAGAATCACCAGATGCTAGACCACGAATATCATACTTCTTGAATATTTTAGGGTTAATCGTCGCCATCTTTAATCACTAGCTCCTGTTTTACGTAGATTCGTTGACCAGCTTTGACATCAGTAAGCACATGCGTACCGGGACCAATTTGGGCATTCGCTCCGATTTTGACTCCGGGCATGGTCATTACATCTACGCCGAGGAAAGCCCCTTCGCCAATGATTGCGCCTAATTTATCGCGCCCACTCGACATCTTATTGCCCTTGACCATCGTCGGAACATCACCATGATCAATGCGTAAATTAGCGGTTGTGCATCCGGCAGAGAAATTGACGTTCTCGGCAAAGATGGAGTCTAAAACTCGGCAAGCGTGCATCCCAACATTGCTCGCCACATAACTACGTGCGATTTCGGTTGTAAAGCCCACTTCGCAATTGTCTAATACCATCGAATTGCGAACGAGGGCATTATTGCCGACGATTGTCCCTGCGCCAATATAAGCAGGTCCAACAACTGCTGCACCTGGGAATATACGTGCCCCTGCGCCGATGAACACATTGCCAACAAGTGAGGCTGTTGGTGCAACGAAGGCATCTTCCGCCACAACTTGCCCATCAATCTGATCAAGGAAGTAATTCATGATGTCTAAGACGTGCCAAGGATACTTTAACGCATTCCATTGCCCACTATATGGGACAACGCGATACTCAACTTCTTTCATCAAGGTATCCATAGCACGTTCATAATGATCGTCATTAGGATCATCTTTGGCATATTCAGCTTTGATGGCATCTAAAAGTTGTCCGGCGTTAGTGTGGGTATGTGCGACGATATTTACGAGGTTACTTGGACGATTTTCTGCCCCTGGTTTTTCGATCATGCCTGTAATGCGCTTATCATCAACAATCAAGTAACCACCGGGGAAATAATCTTCCATTTCATATCCCGCGAGGTGTGTCATTTCCGGATTTTTCTTAAAAGCTTTGAGCATATCTTCATGAAGTGTCTCTTCAACGACATCATGCACTTGATTTACATAAATAGCGCGATCAGGTTGATCCATAATAACTGGTTCAATCTTAAGGAGTGCGTCCCCCATGCCATTAGGTTCTTCTTGTACGACCACATCAATTTTGAGATTGTCAGTCATCGGCGCAACTAAGTTTGTGATATCTTCTTTGTTCTGCGGATTGCCCACAATCACAACTTGGTCAAAACCCAATTTTTGATAGCGTAATAACTGGCTAATCAATAAGGGATCACGTCCAAAACGTAATAGAGACTTTTCTTTTAGGGGTGCCATACGTGATGATGCACCACCCGCCAAAATAACTAACAAAGGTGTTTCTGCCATGTAGATTTACTCCTAATGCACTATTGTGGGGATATACACGAGTATTCCCCTGCAAATAAATTTCAATTGATGATTGGTATTTCAACTTTGTATGACGCAATTAATGATCTAATTAAAACTTATCTCTCTAAGCTACAACTTGTCGCTATAATAAGAGGATGACTGCAAACAAGAAACTCCAACTATTGTACCAAATTCGACTTGCATCAGCTTAGCTTTACGCCATACAATTAAATTATTATATTGATGAATCGATAAACGATGGCTGATAATCCAATCAAACAACCTAGTACGGATCAACAACTGTATACTCGCACATTGGGGCGCGCTCAACGGGAAGAAAAACTCAAGAAATTATTTGAGTCTGGTACTGATTCAATTGCACACCAAATCCGTTATGTGTTAGCACTCAGCCAAATGACAAATGCTCCGTCAATTATAACGGGCACAAATCAAAATTCGCATACCGTCTCCAAAGCGCGCTTAACAGCATTAACCAATCTAACCCGTGTATTGGATGGTAAACAAGTCAAAACATTGCTCGAAGAAGTTTCACAGATTAAAGATGAATCTGTGCGTATCCCGCTCGTGATCCACCTCGCTTTACAACTTGGTGCTGATGATTATCGTAACATTATTCATGATACATGGGAACAAGTGCATCGGTTAAACGATCCTGTTACACGGACACGCACACTACTACAATTAGCCCCCGTTGTTGCCTTGATGGAAGATGAACCTGGGACACCTCGTAATTTGCTTGATGTGGTAGCATTCGCGCAATCTATCAGCAATACAGAAGCGCGTGTTCGGAGTTTAGTCGCGTTGGCACCACATTTACCGGCAACAATGAGTACACGTTTACTCAAACGTTCATTGGATGATCTCAGTAAATCACGTAACGATAGCTTACGTGCCAATACAATTGTGGCGATGGTCAATTTCTTGCCTGCCGAGTTGGAAACACAAGCCTTTGAAAGCGCAAAAGAGATTAAATCCCCCATTGAGCGATCAAGAGCATTAACAGCCTTAGCCAAAACAATCAAAGATGATGCACAAAATCGCCTACGCAACACAGCACTAGACACAATCGCCTCAATTGAAAATGAGGAAGAGCGCGCAACAGCATTCAATAGCTTTGTGCCTTTTATCGGTTACATGACAGATAGTGGCGAATTCCCTGATTTGATTGAAAAGGCGTTGCGGATTGCGATTGCGATGTTACGTCGTCATATCCGTGCCCGTGCATTGGTTTCACTCGCACCGCACCTGACATCAGATTTACAAGGCGAGGCGTTAGCGGCGGTTCATAGCCTCGATAGCGAAAGTGAACGGGCGACCTTATTAGCGGAACTCGCGCCGACTTTGCCCCCTGATATGCTTGTCGCCAGTTTAGCGGTTGCCCATACCATGCGGGAACAAGATGCGCGTGTCCATGCGTTAACTATGCTTGCTTATCATGTGCCTGAACATGCGCGTTCACAAACGGTACTTGATGCACTTGCGGCGGCGGTCAATTTACCACATCAATTTGAGCGCGTGACGGCATTAATGAATCTCGTGAGCATTTTGCCAGATGCCCACAAACACCAAGCGTTTACGAATGCCATAGAAGCAACACGGTTAATCGAAAATCAGAATGCCCGCGCACGTGCTTTAAGCCTAGTCGGAGCGCAGTTACCACCAGAGTTGATTGATCGCGCACTTGATTTAGCTAAACAAATCGATGCGCCGGAACAGCAACTTAACGCGCTATCCGGTATTGTGAATCATTTGGATGAAGATACAAAACCACAAGCTCTACGCCAAATGCTAGATTGTGCAAAGCAGATGCCATTCGCCTATAAGCAAACCCGCGCACTAGTTAGCATCGCGCCTTATCTAACAGTTGACCTCATCAATGAAGCCTTAGAACTCGCTAATACGCTGGAAGACCCATTTGATCGTACGAGTGCTTATATCGCCCTAGCACAAAATATGCCACCAGAATCGCGTCCACAAATCATTGAGCAAGCGTGGGCATTAATTGCCAAAATTGAAGATGGCTATGACCGTGCGAGTGCCTTAAGTGCCATTTCCCCCTTTGTATCTGCCAGCCAGAAAAACGCATTAGCGGAAACAGCTAATGAGGTCATCGGCGGGATCATGGATGAATATGATCAAGCCAGCGCAATTAGTATTCTTGCATCGTTATTGGTCGGTGATGATACGCATGACGGTGATAAAGCAAATACACCAAATTTTGAGGAAGCGGTTAAAGAAGCCGTACTTTCTGCCTTACATATCCGTGAACAAGGGTGGCGAGTGGAGTTATTCCGACAAAGTATCGATCTATGGACGGAGTTGCCTAAAGACGAGGGTTATAGGCTATGGACGATGGTTGCGTGGCGAATGACGACCTTGCCATTGGCGGATACACTATTGTGTTTAGGTGCAGTTACCCCTATTATTCGAGCATTATGTGGGGATGAAGAGTTAAAAGAAATCGCTCAGATTCTAGGAATGCGCTAGAATAGACACAAGATGATTAGCGACAAAATAAAGGGATGTGATGAACGAGCAGTTCTTACAAAATCTTTTGCATGTGGCAAAACAAGTCACGCAAGCAGAACGCGGTATGGCTGTTAATCAGAATTTAGATGTATTAAACGCCATTAACCTTGAACAATCCATGATGCAATCCAGTGAGTTTTCTGAATTCGCAAATAATTGTTTGCGCCAAGCCATCGACACAAGTGAAGCTGTAATCACCAATAACATCATTACTGACCCATCACAAGCACCCACAACAAATACCAACTTTGCCGATTTGCGCGTGATTGTTGCATTGCCTGTCACAGAATCTGGTGCTGTTTATTTGGATAAACCCATTCGTGATGGTGTTATCCCAAAGAAGACAACAGAAAAATTGATGAAATTGATCAGTTATGTGTTAGAAAATGGGCATGAAAACAGCAATAATGCGGAATTAGCCGAGATATTCGAACAACTCGACTAATTATTTGATTCAGTATAATAATCTAGCGATATAGTCAGCTTAACTATCCATGTAAGTTAGGTAGGCTTTTGGGTTGAGGAATTGATTTCAGTATATCCCCGATGATAACCGCAGTACGCTTGCTATATAACCATACCATACCGGGTTTTACATCAGTCGAACAAATCACAGCCAACGACACTGTATAGGGCGCACCAAATTCAATAATATACACGCCTAATTGATCGCCTTCAAAATAGGTCGAGTGGAATTTATTCTCTTCTAAGATGCTTGCTAATGAATGTTGTGCATTATGATCGATGCTCAGCGCATTAGTCAATAATTGCAGGTCATAATCTTCAAGCACACCAGCCGCGCCGACCATATTACCTTCAGCATCGACCAAGCCAACAAAACCTGCCCGTACATGCCCTAATAGACGATTGAGTTCAGCATTAATCCGGTTAAATTGTTGACGACCTAATACCAATGCGGCGGGACGTGTACGCGGGTCAAGGCGTTTGGCGCGATCACGGCGTGGGTCTTTTGGTCTTGGTAAATCATCTTGTTCGGGGCGTATTTTAAATAGTCGTTTTGCTTCTAATTGACGCTCAATTTGCATCAATACAAAGGTCAGATTTAGCGGTTTATACAGATAATCCACTGCGCCTAAGCGGAATACCGCCACAGCACTCTTAGCAGATAAATCATCATCAATGACAATAACACTTGCATTAGGGCGCAACCCACCAACAACCGCTAACAAGTCCATACCACTCAAATCAGGTAATTCAGCCTCAGTCACAATCAAATCAAAATTAATCAATAAGATTTCGCTAAGTGCTTCTTCAAAGCTACTCGCCTGATTGATGGTATACCCACCAGCCATTTCTAATGTATCGGTAAGTGAGGCTCTCAGTTCTTCATCTTTTGCAACGATGAGGATGCGCTCTTTCCGAAAGGAATTTGATGCCATGAACTCTATACCTTAAACATGTCTTCGTCAACAACCGCATCAGAGAAATAAACTTTTAACAACATCTCAATATCAACCACTTGAGTTAGGATGTTGTTACTATTTATGATACCATGAATAAATTTTCCTGCCCCTGATGTGAGGTTGAGTTGTACGTTTTCAATATATTCAACTTGGTGAATTACATCCACAACTAAACCAATCATTTGCACATCTTTGGACTGTGCAACAACAAATAATGTTGTTGCCGTAATTTCAGCGTGATCGTGACCAAATACCTGTCGGAGATCAAGCATTGGTAAAGGTGTTCCGTGTCGATTAGCAATACCAATAATCTCAGGTAGTGTGGTTGGTATCTTCATTAATTCAACCATAGACGCAACTTCAATTACGTCTTCAATACGTAGTGCGTATCGCTGTTCGCCAATGGTAAAAATGAGAAAGGGTTGGTTACTCATCAGCCTTATCTGTTTCTCGTTTAGCAGCACTTACACTGTTTAACCACATCACCACAACAATTGTTGGATCATCGTCGCCCAAGAGCAGAATCTCATCAACCAAATCACCCATTTTTGAACGTAGCGCGACCAGCACATTTTGTGCGGAGACACCCGCTAACCAAGGTGTCTCAGAGGAAATTTGTAAACCGACCTCCGCGCCATTGGTTACCCCTGTTAGGCGAATAGTATGTGCTTCGCCTGTTTTGAGGACTAATTCTGCGAGAGTTGCTGCCGCACTGGATATTTGTGCGCGGTGTGCAGGTGTAAACCCAATCAAACCCGCCGCTCGACGCGCTGTATCCCGCACAATCATAATATCCATACTGTCTTCAACCTTAACCGACATAATCGGAGGTCGTGAACTGTAAGGTCCAGCCATAATTTCTCGCTTTCGTCAACAATCGCACCCACGTAATAGGTGGTACGTTACTCTAAAATACCAAGTTCTTGTAACGTCCCAATAAGATGCTCTGATGCAAATATATCTTTAGGGATATAGTCATCAGCACCAGCCCGTAAACCGGACATTGTTGCTTTGGGACCTGCTTTTTCGGTCAACATAATAATGGGAATGTCTTGTGTTGCCGGATTCCGCTTTAAGCGTCGGCATACCTGAAACCCATCCATCGTTGGTAATTTTACATCAAGCACGATCAATGATGGCGGGTTTTCAATTGCTTCCCGAATGCCATCAGGACCGTCATAAGCGACGCGAACACGTAGCCCAACACTTTCCAGTGTTTCTTTGATTTGCGCGGCTTGTGTTTTACTGTCCTCAACTAAAAGCACTTCTAATGCCATATTGCCCTCATGCCTACAACTATAAGTGGGTGTTTTTCACACCTCAGAACAGGGATTAAACTAATCATAACCACTACTTATTAGTTTACAACAATTTCATGATTGCTGATGCCAAACTGCTCAACGGAAGCACTTCATCCACCGCACCTTTATCAATTGCAACAGCTGGCATTCCATATACCGTGGAACTCTTTTTATCCTGTGTAAAGGTACGTCCACCAGCGCGTCTTAATTGCAATAAGCCACTCGCGCCATCATCTCCCATACCGGTTAAGATAATACCCGCCGCATTTGCGCCACAGGTTTCCGCAACAGATTGAAACAGAACATCAATTGATGGTTGATAACGATAATCGCCCCATTCTTTGACCAATTTTGCAACGAGGTTTTTACCATCTTGCTTCACTGTTAAATGTGCCGTTCCGGGTGATAAGTGTACCACACCTGCCTGCAATGTTTCCCCATGATTGACCACTTTTACGGTTAACGGGCTGACCTTGTCTAACCACCGCGCAAGCCCTTCCATAAATTCATGGGGGATATGTTGTACGATGACAACAGGTACAGATAAATTGGCAGGTAAGGTCGGCAACAATTTACTTAATACACTCGGTCCACCTGCGCTTGCCCCAATTGCGATTAAACGTATGGGATCATTGATTAATTTTACCGCCCCTGCTTCTTGGGTTGCATCAGAAACCAATCGTGATGTGTTACCCCGCCGTACCACTGATACATGCGACATTCCAACCAATGTTTTGATCAAATGGCGTTGCTTTTCCTCAAAATCAGGACTTGTCCGATCTAAAGGTTTTTCTACAACAGCGAGTGCGCCTGCACGTAATGCTTGGAACGACAAATCAATATCTTGCCGTATCAACCCACTCACAATCACAACTGGAGTCGGGTATTCCATCATAATTCGACGTGTTGCTTCTAATCCATCAATCCCCGGCATACGGATATCCATCGAAACAACATCTGGTTTTAACTTAGGAATCAACTTGAGAGCTTCTTCCCCATTATGCGCCTCACCAATCACTTGTATACCTGGTGCGGCGTTGATCATTGTTTTCAGGTGATGCCGTATGGTGGCGCTATCTTCTGCGATTAGGACACGCACGATATTAGGATTTGTGCCTATTTTTTGTTGGTTACGTTGGCTTTCTAACACGGTATATCGCTACACTCCCCGCAGAGACATTGCGACTACAATACAATGTTGCCCAAATTGTATCAGTCTACAATCCTCAATAGGACAAGATTAAAAGGTTCTATCCAAATCAAAACGCTTGGCAAACTTTGTTAGACAATTGTTACTACTATCATTGATAATTGTAATCAATAGTAGTGTCGATAATTTTTTCCTCAATAACCACCCTCAAAAATGTGGGGGATTGTGATGAGGGCTACATCACCGATTGAATGGTTTCTAATAATTCGCCTTGATCAAAACGTGATTTTACAAGGTAAGCATCTGCGCCTGCGCGTAAACCCGCTTCACGTTGCTCTGGCTTTGCAAGTGATGTCAACAAAATAATCGGAATATCACGATATTGACTGGATTTAATCTGTGTTGCAAGTTGAAGCCCATTCATATTCGGCATTTCAACATCACTAATGACCACATCAAAATCATTTTCCGGTAACATCCGCCACGCTTCTAAAC
>WURV02204725.1:0-11423 GCA_011762755.2 Epimenia babai
TTATAAACTGTATTGTCCATATGTTATAAACTGTATTGTCCATATGTTATAAACTGTATTGTCCATATGTTATAAACTGTATTGTCCATATGTTATAAACCGTGTCGTGTCTCGCAGGATGAACAGCTGAAGTACCCGACCGCTCGTATCTGTTACGGTCTCTTTTGTGGTGACCCAAATGAGAAAAAGGCATGGTGCCACACTTTCATACCCCACACAGGCACTCCGTGTGGGCACTACAAAGTTAGTGTTGTACAAATATCATAATGACGATGATGACGACGTCGATGACGACGACAATGATGCTTCGTTCATCGTGGTGTTTTGGTAGCCCTTGCAGTATGGTTATACTGTATTAAAGCTTTTTCCTCTCATGTCCTTGTGCTTCAGATGCTATATAGATGGTCTCTTTGTCGCTTACCTCCCCGCTATGTCGTCATTCCACTGTGAATAACCATTAACTATCTCACGGCCTAAGCAGAGTGTGCGACATATATTCCGAGAATAATTTTTGGAAATTACCGTATACCTCCGATTTACCGCCACTCGTTCTTTAGCCAACCCCGCTTCTTGCAAAAAAATTTTTACGTCCTGATTTCCTCCTTACTTATTCAGGTCATCACCCACTACACCATGATGTCCCACCCAGCTTACTGCCATTAATTTGACATGACTCAATGATGGCAAGAGAATGCAGATTTAATGAATATGTGTAATAATAAAAGTCATATGTACGTTCTATATAAATCGATGACGTCAGGTATACTCATGCAGAAGTATTTTCTCGATGCATAATGAGTTATTTGATTTTATTTATTCAACGAGTATTGCAATGAAATTAACTGATATATATTTGATTTATAGTGCACTAATAGCACTGCTGTCTAACTCACTTAACATAGATAAATATACTATCCCAAAACAGTGATATGGCCTAAGCACCATCAGAAAATAACACACATATAAATTCGCACTAAAACACTAATGAGCTTCCTAAACTAATAACTAGAAAGGCTGTACTAATAACAAGGTTGAAGACATTTTATCAAATATTGTGATATTTTTGCAATTTCCAAAATATGTAATGTATTTATTTTTATTTGTTGCATGCTTTTTGTTAGGTTTGCAAGTATGATCGATGTGTCAAAAGTTCGAAAGGTCTTCCTTTGAACGGTCTGTATATAGCGGTATTTGTTGTTGTAACTCGTTGTATTAATAAGGGCGCTATAAACTATAATAAACTATATTTCAATACCAACCTCCACGGTTTAAATTCATGCAACTAAAACACCTCTAGCTTAAACGGAATAGATTATCATCAAACATGCATGTACATATTGGCTGATCATAATCATTGCGTAGGCCATCCTTGGCCCTTTACAAAGCTAACTTTAATTGTGGTTAACGCAAAAATTTGATTAGCCTCACTTGTGAGGGGTGGGGGAAAAACACCTTATGTGAAAAACCCACCGAGCCTGGGCAGACAATAGACCTTTTCCATACACGCCACTGGTTCCAGATGTCTACATACGAGCTGCATATGTCGCACACTCCGTTAAGTCTATGGAAGGTCAATGGTTATTTACAATGAGATGATGACATAGCGGGGAGGTAAGTGACATAGAGAGCATATATAGAGCATCTGATGCACAGCAAACGTCAGAGGGGAAAAGCTCCAACAGAACCACACTGCAAGGGCTACCCAGACCCCCATGGGCAATGGGGTTTAAGGTTTTTTCGGCCCGAAAAATGCCACAGTTAGTATGCTGGTCAGAGCGAAATTTGAACCCTGGACCCCTGGATTCAAAATCAAATGCTCTAACTACTACGCCAGCTACCCCCTGTTAATGTGGTTAACACGACAATTTGATGAGCCTCACTTATAAGGAGTGAGGGAAAAACACCTAGTGTGAACAAACCCACTCAGTCTGGGCAGACAATTGACCTTCCGTGGTTCTAAACCTCTACATACGAGCTATTTTTGTCGCACACTCCGCTATACCTGTGTAAGGTCCATGTTTATTCACAATGAGATGATGACATAGCTGAGAGGTAAGCGACATAGAGATCATATATAGAGCATCTGAAACACAGCGTATGCTGCAAGTAGTACACTGGTTCGAGTGGGAATTGAACCAGGGACCCTTGGATTTAAAGTAAACTATTCTAACTATTAACCCCCTAATATAATTTTAGCTATTGGTATGTCTATATGGTAAAGAAATGTGAGAAATCTTTGGAAGCAATCAGTCAGGGGGGGGGGGGTTACTCGTTAGGTTTGACGAGAATTAGACAAATTAGGTTAACGATAATTGTCGCGGAATTCGGTACATTCACGAAATTATCGCCGATAAATGCCAGACTGTAGGTTTATTTGGATAAGCGGTATTTGATACACAATTGGCGAATATAATTTCGGGTGCTTCCGATGACATTTTCGTGTCATGGCCGCCACGTGATTCGTACTTCCTGGCTCCAGTTCACTCGAAGCGCGATCTATGTTAATACACCATATGCTAGTGTTTCATCTGTAAACATTCCATGCGCTAGCGTTCCATGCGCTAGCGTTCCATCTGCTAGCATTCCATCTGCTAGCGTTCCATCTGCTAGCGTTCCATCTGCTAGCATTCCATCTGCTAGCGTTCCATCTGCTAGCATTTCATCTGCTAGCGTTCCATCTGCTAGCGTTTCATCTGCTAGCGTTCCATCTGCTAGCATTCCATCTGCTAGCGTTCCATCTGCTAGCGTTCCATCTACAAGCGTTCCATCTGCTAGCGTTCCATCTGCTAGCATTTCATCTGCTAGCGTTCCATCTGCTAGCGTTCCATCTGCTAGCGTTTCATCTGCTAGCGTTTCATCTGCTAGCGTTCCATCTGCTAGCGTTCCATCTACTAGCGTTCCATCTGCTAGCATTCCATCTGCTAGCGTTCCATCTGCTAGCGTTTCATCTAGCGTTTCATCTGCTAGCGTTTCATCTGCTAGCGTTCCATTTGTTGGTGTTCCATCTGCTAGCGTTCCATCTGCTAGCATTTCATCTGCTAGCATTCCATCTGCTAGCGTTCCATCTGCTAGCGTTTCATTTGTTGGTGTTCCATCTGCTAGCGTTTCATCTGCAAGCGTTCCATCTGCTAGCGTTCCATCTGCTAGCGTTTCATCTGCTAGCGTTCCATCTGCTAGCGTTCCATTTGCTTGCGTTCCATTTGCTTGCGTTCCATCTTCTAGCGTTCCATCTGCTAACGTTCCATCTCTGCGTTACTCCCGGCGATTCTTTGGTGAGTCAGCGATCGTACCTACAAAGTGGTCGTGGTTCGAACCTAGTACACTACGGTAATATTCCCGCTTCTTCACGGCGAAATTCTCATTCTTAGAATAATGGACAAGATTTATATTGAAGTGGGAGTCATTCATTGTCAGTTAGTCTGTCAGATAATGTCAGTGTCAGGCGATGTCAGTCAGTTAATGTCAGTCAGTCAATGTCAGTCAGTATCAGTCAGTCAATGTCAGTCAGTTAATGTCAGTCAGTCAATGTCAGTCAGTATCAGTCAGTCAATGTCAGTCAGTATCAGTCAGTCAATGTCAGTCAGTATCAGTCAGTCAGTCAGTCAGTCAGTCAATGTCAGTCAGTATCAGTCAGTCAGTCAGTCAGTCAGTCAGTCAGTCAGTCAGTCAGTCAGTCAGTCAGTGTCAGTCAGTCAGTCAGTCAGTCAGTCAGTCAGTCAGTCAGTCAGTCAGTCAGTCAGTCAGTTAGTAAGTTAACAAATGCTGATTACCAGGGTAATCCCCTTCACAAAGCTAGACTATGTGGTTAATATGACAAACCAATTAGCCGAATCGACTTTGGTTGGAAAAACACCGTCGTGATGATGGACAAACAGTTAACCTCTCTCGATACACGCTACTGGTTTAAAACGCCCACAGACTAGGCTACGTAAGTCGCATACACGTAAGATTTAAAAATATTAAGCGCAAGAGAGCGTGCGAAACACAGCAACGTAAGAAAAAGAGGCCTTCAAATAGCTACGCCGCAAAGGCTACATAGACCCAGTGAGTAGAGCGAAGTTCAAGCTCCCTTTGCTCGAAACGCGCCTCAGGTAGTGGTTACATAAGATATCGAAACGATGTTTTCTAGACTCCAACGATCGAACTACTCATCTAAGTGCCCCTTACAAACGGCGTAATAACATCTGCCATTACTAAGCACTGTAAATGTCTCATATGTCCTTGTTTAGTTTATGTAATGCGTATAACCCATCATATTCCAGGTGTGTTTGCATTGACTGTGGGTTTGCATTGGCTGCGTGTTATCAACTGAGTTGCAGGGTACGTGTAAATGATAAATGCGTTTGCAAATAAAAAGCTTCGAAGATAAACACCTGAAATGCCGAAAAGCAAATAAACGAACCTGGGTAATAGATAATAACTTGAAATCGGTGCAGTATCATGTACTCGTTTATGATAACGTTGGTTATACCTTACTGAGCTACATAGCGTATGTATGTATTTATAGGCTGATTGCGGAAGTAATCGTTGCTATACCGGGCCCTTGTACAAAGCCAGCCTATTAATGTGGTTAACACGACAATCTGATTAGCCTCACTTATACTGGCTAGGGGGAAACACCTACTGTGAAAAACCCACCGAGTCTGGGCAGGCAATTGACCACTGGTTCCAAATATCTACATATGAACTACATATGTCGCACACTCCGCTAAGTCTATATGATTGGTTCATGTTTATTTCACAATGAAATTACGACATAGCGGGGAGGTACGCGACATAGAGAGCACATATAGAGCATTTGAACCACAGCAAATGTCAGAGGGGAAAAGCCCCAATAGAACCACACTGCAAGGGCTGCCCAGACCCCTATGGGTAATGGGGTTTAAGGCGTTTTCAGCCCGAAAAACGCCACGGTTAGTATACTGGTTAGAGCGGGATTTAAACCAGGGACTACATAGCGTATGTTGCATATGAAATTGCTAGAATTGTTAAGCCTACAGATATTCCAAAAAATAACATTGACTACGTATATAAATAACACATTCGTCGATTAAATGTTTTAACTTTATATGTGATTGTGAATATATCATTCTACATCGTAACATTAAAATAATAATATATAAAGTATTACATTTATACACCCCGCTATTTATTAAGCTACGCAGCTTGCCAAAGGACAGTTATCAAGTCATCGATGAAGGCAGCTATAACAGGCGCCACTAAGCTCAATTTGAGCTTACCTTTCCAGTGTGTATTATTTCGTGATGCCTTACACCGATACTTATTTATTTATAAGTTGATCAAATTGACTGGGAGGAAGTACCTGTCTCAAGGATACGATGGGAAAACAGGGTTAGTAATGCTCTAGATTCCGACCCTCCACCTCCTGGAGCCACACGGCTTTTCACCCACGATCTACGGGCGAGAAGAAGCACAGTCGGGGTTCCTTTGTCCTGGGATTTCTTGATGTTTACGTAGTCGGTCGCGGGCGAAAAGCCACGTGATCCAGGTCAGTTGGTAGAGCGACTGCCTATTAAGTTCGCTGGCCCCCGTTTGATCAACGAAGCTTTCCCGTTCGATTTAATAGAAATTGTTTATGTAAAGAGCAAAGTCACTCAAGAAAGTGTACACGCTGCTTTTCAGCTTTCACGATCGAACTAAATGAACTTTCCTAACATAAAGTAGGAACACTTCGAACCCCTGAAAATGTGAATGTCTTCGTAGCGGTTGTTACACTACCCTGCTTTAGTGGCTCAAATGTCATAAACCTGTTCTCGCGTCGGTAAAAAGAGGTGGTACCGTTCTCCTGCAGGTTGGTTGCACTACACTGCACATGTGTCTATCGTAATCATGTTTATTTTTAGATCCATAGACTGCTAATGTACGGCAGCTGGCGGTTACATAATACACAGTGTTTAGGTACCGTCATATTGGACATTTCCACGTTGTTTGTTAAAGATTTGAAACTCCGTCTGTTCGGAATATTACACTGCTGTCGACTGTTTTGAATTCCGATACGCTGATTCTGCTCAGATATCTGAATATGTGATGCGTCACCCCAAAATTTTACAGTTGTTGGGGTAGCCATTGCTGATATTATGGCAAAAAAAATAATTCTTAGGTCAAACTTTCGAATTTGAGTTTATGGCAATATTATTGATTGTTGACTATATTTGACAGAAGGGACTTCGTGCGGTTTTTTTGTTAAAAACGCCACAGTAGGTATGATTAGCCCATGCGGTGTGGTTTTTTAGTGCCTCAGCCCTCTGACAAGACTGAGTATCGGACGTTCCCTGCATGATCTCTATTGCTCCCACCTCTTCGTTCCCTCGTCATCCCATTGTAAACAATTATCCACTATCGCATATTTACGGAAGTGTGCCACACGCCTATATGCTTTGAAACCAATCGCATAAATGGACAAACGTCAACTGTCTGCCCGACATCGGTGATTTCCACCACATCGTTTTGCACACCCTCGTAACCACAGCTGATCCTTTTTTTTTCGCGGTAATGCTAGCTTTGTAAACCACCGCGAATAGTCGAGACAGCGGGGTCATACACGGGACACGGTGTATTGCAAAACATTCTGGTTTTATCTGGGATTAAACTCGAGGAGTCAGTGACCTAGTTAATTAAATACGTCACGCACGGCCCTCAGTCCCGGCGACTAACTCTTATGTTATCAACCAGATATCAAGAAAAATAAGGACGCATATATTACGCGAGATTTGCAATTTAAGGAGATATATAAATCTCCGGGGATATATTTGATTCCTCGTTTGATCATCTTATTATACAATAGACAGGTGAGTTCTTTTTATGAATGGAGTCTTTGATGTCTACAGAGAAACAGAAACCATCGGGGGTATAAGTTTGTTCTGTGCATTTCTCTCCAGTTACAGAGAAACCTAACGATAACACGGATTAATACATATAAATAAAATGATCACATTGAATTAAATAATGTAGTACGAAGTCAGACATTAAGAATAACCATTTAGCGTCTGGTGATGTCTGAATCTATAGCTTAGACGCTTGGTATTGACTGGCTTAACGCTTGAGTGATGAACAATTTAAAAGTAAAGAATCGAATATTTTAGGTCGCAGTTTGAAAACGAAGTTTTTGTATAATATCTATGTGATATCTATGATACGTGTCTATTGCATTGGTGGTTACGTCACCGTGCCTCTCCCTTTAGCGAACTATTAAGGCGGTGATCCGAGGAACTTTTGTGAATTATTAGCGATAGAGAAGTAAATGACATAATGTACACTATTGTTGTGAAGTTTGGTATTTTGAAAGGGAATACGCTCGCATTCAATTTGGTATAACTTTGCAACCAATGTACACAATTGACGTCTTTAGCAGAGATAATTTGATATCTCTCAGAGACGCTGTGAAAACTTGAGTCAAGCTCTGGTGGTCAGGGTTCGATAGGCTTAGGGTTAGGGTTACATAAGTGTAACTGTTCAAAACCATACATAGCGAATCGATGCAAATGTATGAAAAACAATTTCAAATGCAATTCTCGTGGTCGTGATAGTCTAAACCGTTGCAATAAGTAGTACATAATGAAGAGAAATGTTCCCATTTACACTCTAGATGCAAAAGAAAATAAATACATGAGTTCAACGTTTTAAAATGCTTTATTCGAGATTCCGAAAGCAGCTATTTTAAACACTTAGAAGAATGGCAATAATTATTGCCTGAGTTTTCAGGAGATATGCATATATGCTGGATGAATCAGGAAATAGACAGATATCCGGAAATATTTGATGGCATATCTGCTGAAATTGCAAATCTTCTGTAGTTACAGATCACTTAACATATCAAAAATAGTTCTTTGAATTCTTTTTATTAGAACTTCGATGATAACTTTTTATGGTAAAATTAAAATTTCTCGCACGTCTGAAATTGCCGAACTTATATTTTTTCTACATCTGCCCCAGCCCCTCTAACTACGTTTCCACGGAGTATGAGAAAAAACAGGCTCCGTTAGCGGTATATTATGTGCTTAATATTATGTGCTGAGTTTTAATGTACGCTCACAAGACATATTTTTGTATAGCAATGGATTGAATGAACGAGTTATAGCGAAACGTTCGCGCAGGTGTGTCCATTGCGATTTTTCAACGGATCCTGCATAAAATAACCAAAACATCGGTAAAGCCTGTTGGTACTGTAATGTGACACTCACTGCGTAGGAAAGTGAAAGTTGCGAACAAGACATAAATCGGAAACTATAAATAAATGACGCGTAATTCAGTTCGGCTCACTTAAGTTTGGGCAGTTCAACGAATCACGCAGCAAAGTTTTATAATAGCGAGCCGGGACTCGTGTGCGCTAATGTGTTACGCGCGTCGAATATATCTATAATACTAGCGACTGGATACACCTACCCAGTACACATACACCGCACGTCGTTTGCGCGATATGCCCGGAGCTCTATTGAACCAGTGCATATAGCGCGGCAAAGTAACTATTGTATAGTAGGACGGCACACATAATATAGTTCGATAAAATCTGACAGGTCGACGTACACCGACGAAATAAATGGGCGACATACCAGTTTACATTGAACGACATAAACGCTATCTTGAATAAACAACCGCATGCGTATTAAACCTCAAACCTCAGTAAGTGAGCGATATTAATAGTTAAAGGCGCTAGCAGAGTTACCCTCCCTAGTAAAATATCGAATTTCTTTTATCAAACGCAGACGTATAGTGTAAGGGTGTCGTCTGCTAGAATATTAGTCGTGACGAAATGTATTGAGCATTTTTTACATTTTTGAATCTAGTGTGATATTATAATGAATCTTCATCATTACCGTTTTAGTGTTTGATCGTTTGAACCGTTTTGGTGTTTGAACGTTTGAACAACAAACTCGCTTCTCATATTATGAACTTCGTGTACGTTTTCCTTTCTGCGATATGCTTAAAATATGTCCACGTTAATTCACCTGTAATTAAGCGCAATTGATAGATTAATGGTACACATTTAGTGGTACAAAATAAATAGGGGTAAAATAATGCCGACGGTTGGAAATACGGTAATAGTAGTGTTTCATACCAATATAGGTGATTGCGTCCCTTTACGTTTCTACATAACTAACGCGGGTTGTTTCCCTTGTCGCGAGTAATTATTTTGGATAGCGTACGGGACCGTAGCGAACGCCTGCCCGTTTTTTATGGTGCGGCCTACTATTCAAGTATATCAACGGGTTTCCTACGACCCCCACGTCCAGTAATTGCCTTTATCAATTCGAGTTATGAATGTTGAGATAGGCCTGCATGACCCAACAGTTTCCTTTCAATGTCACTGACCCCATCAGTGGTTCTAAAAAACGGTGTTAAATACCTAAAATGCACTGGGACATCGTCCCTGTAGTTCAGTTGGTGGAGCACCAGACCGGTTATCTGGGGGTCGTGGGTTCGAGTCCCATCAGGGGTAGAGGTTTTTCCTGTGCATTTCTCTTCAGCTATTTATAGAACCACATTGGCTATCCTAATTACCACTGACCCCAGAGTCCGACTACAAATAACTTCCAAAAGCGTGCGTGCAACTCGGGGTCTGTGCAAATGATCTCCCATAGCCTGAGTGCAAATGGCCTTCTCCCAAAACTTCTCCCAGCCTCTGCGAACACATGACTTTCTTTGGAGGCGACGCGTAGAAGAGTTCCTCGGCAACATACCGGGCTGATCAGCGAATATCTGCCCGAATAACCATACTAAACGCCACCATTGAGTCCTTTACTCACAGAAATAGCACATTTCCGCAATGAATGTAACAGCCTTAAAACTGTCAAGCGATCGCGCTAGAGTCCGGAATTCTGTGACTAATGCCTTCAATAGGGCAGTATGTTCTGCGATGGCTGAGGTTTAGCGTACTCATGTGTGAAATACAAATTCCTCTTTACGCCACGAATGTCTTACTGAGAAGTATGGATTTCCGTGTTTTAACCCTCAGCCGGACCCCTGATACGGCGCTGAGGCATCGAGTAGTGTAAAAAATCTTCCAACTAACAACGGACTGGCCGACGCACTATTAACTGCACCAAACGACGTCATCGAAGTGCGTGTAGCCATTACTAAAATAATACAGATACTTAGATAGCGCACATAAAATGTGAAAATCTACACTAACAAATATATTATATCTAAATGTAATCGCGGGTAGTGTTCGGTGAATGGATAAACTAATAATTAGGTGGTACTTGACCAAACTTGACTGAACTCCGTAACTTCCCCCATCGTAGGCGCCAGTGGTTAGAAGCGTTGCCTTTTAGGCGAGAGGTTGCGAGTTCAAACCGGCACAAAGCAAGGATTTTTTCCGCCCCCTCCACGATAGGAAATGAGAAAGATTGTCGTGCTTGTATATTGTGAAAGATTCGTCGTGAAATGGCTCATTATAAAATATCTTAGGGATGTAACAGGGCAATGTTGTACGTGCGACTGACATTTGATTATAAAGTAGCACCAAACCTCGCTTTTTCTTTTTTAACATATGGTTCCCCGTTTTATTTGTGTACTTCTAATTAGAGTAGCTGATGCAACGACGAATACGGGTAATATAATAGTTATTTTATTCGCGTAGCATAAAAGAAATAATGGCGTTTGTAAGAAACATAATTGTGATAAGAGCGTTTGTAGAGACGCGGTGAAGGGGAGACGATCCGATGATGGGCGTGGTCATTAGGTGATCGTCGAGCTCGGTGTCGGATGGGTCACCTACAACAGAATTTTGTGTAAAAATAATATGACATCATGCGCGTCAACATAACAGCAAATGTGTGTGAGTGTGTGCGCGCGCGGGCGTGTGTCTGTGCGTGTGTAACTGTGCGCGGACGTATGTGGTCGCGCGTGTGTGCGTTTGTGTCCGTGTGTATATCCACGTGCTTGTTAGTCATAAGCGACATACTAATGTCACGCTTTATTCGTTCGTGACAAACTTGATACATTCCGCCTGAGACACCGGAATGTCTCATAGGAGACACCATCTCAACGAGATGCCGCATGGAAGATAGAGAGGTACATAAGGGTGGAAACTGGAAATAATCGGTAAATATACCCTCGGGTCACACTCGTTAATTAAACAACCGGGTTAATAGGAAAGTTCAAAGTCACCTGTGCGGACGCGCACGTAAAAGTCACGACGTACGTCTCTCAGTATTGGCTAGATAAAGGGGTGCATGCTATTTTACCCCTGTACTCTTACTTTGCGCCATTTAGATTGTTTAACAAATGTAACCGAGAAATAAAGTATAAATTCATTAACGATCTGATTTCTGTTCATACGCCTTGTCGTCAGCTAAGATCGGCATCTCAGTCGCTACTTAAAGATGTTGAAAGATGTCGTCTATCTACTACTCGTAGTCGCTGCTTTCGTTTTGCGGGTCCTATCTTATGGAATAATCTTC
>WURV02204746.1:0-11423 GCA_011762755.2 Epimenia babai
TCTGGTGGAGGTAACACCATGTTTCAAATTGCTGTGTTGGCTATTGCTTGACTTGGCGGGCAGCAATAAAGGTAAAAAAGGTACAACATTTAAAGACCGCAAGTATCAGCCAATAAAGGCTCTCAGATGCGGTTTACACTGAAATGTTATTATTGGCAGCTACTCAGCGCATATACAATACCTTCGATACTTACGTATCACCCCGCCAAGGATAATATCGAGAATCTACCCATTTTGGAGACAGGTTTACTCCAGCAATCGGGAATAAATGACTTGCTGAGGATCACCGCAGTAAAGTCGACTGGTGGGAAGTTTCGAAACCGCGACCTTTTGGTTATGAGTCCGTGTTCCTACCACTCGACTAACTGCTTCCCCTAGGGAATAAGTCCCAAATCTGAGTTTACTGCTCAGGGCTTCGACGGAAGAAATGTTTACTTGTCACTATAAAAACTGCAGCTCTTAATAATCACTGGTAGCTAGTTAACACGTAACATAGGATGATAATCAAGGTAATTATCGCGGAGGCCATTTTGGATCTTTACGAAGCTAGCCATGTTGGTTAAAACTACAAATGGATTAGCTTCTGGTATAAGAGGTTGGGAAATCACCGCAGTAAAAAACCATGACTAAACCAAAGTCTTGGTAGACTGTTTAGCTATTCATGCCACTGATTCTAAACCTCGACATGCAGCCTACATATGTTGCACACTCCGCTGAACCTGGGATAGATGATGACTATTTACAATGGGATGACGAGATAGCAGAACAGTAATCTCCATATAAACCATAGAGAGAGAGAGCATCTGAAAAACACGAGAAGCCTTTACATAACTAACACTGCAAGGACTACCAATACCCCCGAGGGCAGACGGTGATTCAAGCGTTTTGGCCCGAACAATGCCACAGGTAGTATATCGACTAGAGTGGGAATCAATGCAGGCTCTTCTGGATTCAACTATAACGATCCAACCACTACCCTAGCTACTCCCCCATCCATCCATAGATATTCATGTGTACTTTACAATGTTTCTCTTATCTTAATTTATCTTAATTGCGACTAAATATTCGTGCCGCATTGCTATATATACCTTGTTACTATACGTTGTTACTGGAGGGTGGCTTAATGCGTGATATAAACGAAAAATAGAAAAGAAAAAACAACTTGAATTACTTCAGCTAACTTTTGTTGTTTTATAAAGGTGTAAATGGGGTAGCCATAGTGGATCACGATGCAGGGCAGAGCAAAACATAGAAAATCATGTCAAGGAAAGCCCCGGGAAAGAGGCCATGCAAGAGAGTTCTTCCAATTATTTCCCATTGCTTATGTTAAATAGTTCAACATGAAGCTTGCCTTTGTAATTGTACATTTAGTAGAGTATCAGACCGGTCATTTAGAAGTGGTGGGTTCAGGGACTAGGTAGGGTAATATTATTTGTGTATTTATGTTCATTGGATCGTACCTAATGTCAAATACAGCAAAGTCCGAGTTTTGGCTACAAGGTTAAACTCCCCATTAATGCAGTTAGTACTGGAGCCTATAAACGACAAACGTGTACTATTGAAGAATACTTATTCCTGCCAGGTAGGATGCTGTCTATGCTCTAGGGATGTCTATGCTTTTATTCGGAGTAGGTATTACATACATATTTGTATTCTGACAGAAAAACTGACACTTCCGTTCACAACGATAAAATGATCGTGTTAGGCTCTGATGTAACTTATATGTACTTTCTATTGAGTGATACAATGTAATTAGTTATTACACGAAATGTATGTAGGCGCTATAGAGACATACTAGTTATTAAGGCACCTCCAAAACAAATGAATTATTATTATTATTATTATAAAGAAACGTAATGAAAAGTGTTCAGCAACTTACCGGCAATCATCTTCGTCAAGAAATAAAAACAAATAAATCTGGTTTAATCTCCAGAAATGATCCAGCGCGTGGATATAGTGATGATAATCCGCGTTTATCTGGCGCGTGCGTGGGGTGGCGTACAGAGATCGGATATCCGATCAATGCTGAAGCCTACGTGCGTGACGGGCCGGTGCAAGTCGCCGATGCAACCAATAGCTGATGAAAGCCCACCAAAGGTCACACCTATTGATAAACTATTTCATTTGACAAAATACGGCAAAAATTGTCAATTCGCCATTTATCGACTATAATTAGATGTCTACGATGATTGCGGGAGTTATATTTCGAAAAAAATACTATTACTGAATATTTCCAAATGGCTTTCCTATATTAACTAAATGTACATTGTTTCATCTGCTAACAATATTGTCTTATATAAAGTAATGCTTCATCAAGTAAAACGCACCATATATATTCAGGGTGATTCATAATTATGTACCCACTTTTCTAATGAGAAATTATATTACTATAAACGTTGCATATATGGTGTAGGCAAGTACGCGTGTTTTACTACATCACATTCATAGTACGCTTCAAGATGGTGAGCCTTAGCGATGAAAAGCAGCGGTGTATTGCGAGTTTGATGGAGGTAAGAACGCAACGCAATAAAACATGCGTACTTGCCTACACCACATATGCGACGTTTATCGTAATATAATTTCTCATTACAAAAGTGGCGTCATAATTATGACCCTGCATAACTGAAATACAAAGATATGGATCTACAGGGGGTGGGGGGGGGCGGGTAAGATCTAGTCATGAATGGAATAACAAAAAAGACAAAGGCAGAAAGGTTAAAAGTGCTATTATAGCGTGTGATGATAGGGTGTGGTAATAGCGTGTGATGATAGGGTGTGATGATAGGGTAAGATGATAGAGTGTGATGATAGAGTGTAATAATAAGGTGTGACAGTGCGCGATGATGGCGCGTGATTATAGGGTGTGATGATAGCATGTGATGATAGAGTGTAATAATAAGGTGTAATAGTGCGCGATGATGGCACGTGATTATAGGGTGTGATGATAGCATGTGATGATGTGGTTTGGGTAAGAATTATGGTTACCCCGCCAGGCAATAATGAACAGAGTGCTTCCAGTGTTGGTCCAGGCATACCCTCGCGATTGACTACCCCACCTCCTCAATTTGTCTAATGGGAAGATCACTGTTGAAGTTGAAATCCGTGATTGTAGTAGCTGGAGGAAAATGAATAGAAAAAACCTTATACCTCTGATGGGACTCAAACCCACGACCTCCATATAACCAGTCTGGGGCCCTTCCAACTGAGCTATCCTCCAGCTATTCAAAGAACCACATCAGTTTCCTCCATTAACATCATCTAAACATCGAAAACACCGTAAAAATCAGCCAATCAATCTATAGTCCATCGTGCTTGCACAGATATTGGCGTATATCGATGGTATGATACACGCACTTTACCTATGAGCAGTTTAAAAAACGGTGTTAGATACCTAAATGCACACTCCACCCCTGACCGGTCATTTCGAGGTCGTGGGTTTGAGTCCCATCAGCGGCATAGGTTTTTTTCTGTGCAGTTCTCTCCAACTATTCAAAGAACCACATTGGCTACTCCAATAAACATCATGATTGTAGTAGTACTCAGCAAAAACGCCAATCCAGATATCAAAAGTGGACATGGAAGGAGGTCACCTATGTAAAAAAATAAGGCACGTCCAAACAAGCATACCAACTTCTCTAATAAATCAATTAATATAGCGTCACTAAAACTTCATTATGAAATATATAATGCAATAGCTTCGAAAAGCTGCATAGAACACGCAATAGTCCATATATGTTAGACTATAGTAGTATCGGATGGTACAATAAAACACCTCTCGTGTAACGAGATGCATGACCAACGCTAATCAAGTTACCTTGTTCGTGTCCCTTGGCAAATCAACCACCATTTAACTTGTGCATGTGTGGACAATTATATTATACCACGTTTTAAAAAACAGCAATGTCCTGTTAAATTGCATTTCAACTCCCAGTGGTATGGTTGTGTTACCACTCTTATTGTCTGGCAACCAACCAAAGTGTTTTAAAATCATTATGTGATGAACTGGTTAATATGATATACAAAAAGGGTATCCATATTTGTACGATTGCATTCATCCAATATTTACATCCAAAAAATGTCCAGAATGTTCTATTCATTCACACAGATCAATATACTTCCACAAACAACGTTGTGAACACCGATAATCTTCCCTAAATAGAATATATACACATTAGCTCAAAAGCGTCTGTTGCTACCACGTGCCATTTCAGTTTGTCTTCGCCATTGACATCTGTGTCATTTTAGAATTCTAGTGAACATTCCCTATAGAGGCATCGAATAAGCATTATAACCCAGCAATAATTACATGGCTGATTAAATTACCGCCTATGGCATGTACATCTTTGAATTTTAAAAGGAACTACCGATGGCAAAAAGTCACAATCACTCGAACCAAGTCAGTTTAAAGTGAGTACAAATGCGACTTGACGGATGATACAAGTATTAAATGAAAACAGGCTGTCTTTGCTCTGAGCCAAACTGTTCAACATAACATGTAACTGTAACAACATTAATAACGTTGTGGTAATATACTCGTACTTCCGTGATGATAACACGGATGACAATGTACGATAACTGACATTCAGCTGCTCACATGATTAGTAAATTTACACTTGGATTAATCAGCGTAGAGAGCAAGCGCCACTCGAAAATAGTCAGGTTGTGGTCAGAAGCCAAGACATCGTATGTTATGTCATGAAACCTGTATGTCGTTATGATGGAGGACGTAATGGAGAGACAGATGCCTTCTCGTCTTACATAACCAATAACGTTCCAGAGTTCATCCAACCCAATGCCAACTAAGTCTCCTAACCTCTATTGAAAAAATGTCGGGACATCTGCATTGTTGTTATGAACATGACGTTTATCATTTCATAATGATGAATTAGGGATCGCTAGGACCCCGGGGTTTATCATGACACTAGTGGCTTTCAACAAAGATTTCTTCAAAAAAACTTATTAACTTATTACTTGAAACGGTTTTTAGGTTTATAAAGTTCTATAGGTGAAATAACTATTGACAATGTTCAATTAGAATTATGTATCGATTTAATTTTGATAGTCCATGCGTAATGACTTTTCTAATTGCATCAGTTGACTTCCCATGATATATAGTAAGCTTGTATCGTCCGCATATAGTGAACATTTCAATACATCGGACACATTACTTATGTTATTAACATATAAAATAAAGAGTAAAGGCCTAAAATTGATCCTTGTGGTACGCCGCATGTGATAGGTCGCATGTGTGAGTTATCATTTCTAAAGGAGAAAAAATTATTTACAATTGCTGGTATAATTTATTATCCACACAAGAGCTGTACCCCTAGTACCATAGTTTTGCAGTTTCTTTAGTAATATTTCGTGATTAATAGTATCAAATGCTTTTTTGAGATCGATACATATTCCTACAGTAATTTTGGAACTAACGTTAGCAGTAGTTATTTCTTCTAGTGGTTCTATGAAAGCATAAGTCATTTAGTGTCTTTCTTAAAAGCTATATTGATATTTAAAGAGAATGTTATTATACTAATAAATTTCATAAGTCAATTGTAAAAGTTTTTCAAGGATTTTGGAGAATTATGGCAAAAGTGAAACTGGCCCGTAGTTTGTAAATTGTGAAGGGTCACCTGCTTCAAAGAGAGCGACAATTTTTGCCACTTTAAGATCATTGGGGACAATTCCTGTTTTGAAAGATAGATTAAAAATGTAACAAAGAGGTACAGTTGTAGCACTGGCGATATTTTCCTTCAGTTATATGTCACCCTATCATTTTTACATGGGCAGGAGTAGATGCAAAAGTTTGCAGGTCACCTAGAACCCCCTTATGTAACGAGATCGTATGCCGTTTCCACATAATTGATCGATGTTATAGACCTTAGTCGACAACGATTATTGTTTCGAGCTCATTATTGGTTCGATTTAGCATTCTAGGTGAGAAAAATATAAAGAGCAATATAATGAGAACTGACGAATAGGGACTCAAGCAATCAATAGGCTTCGGGTTGCATTGTTAAGTAATGACAGGCCGTCTGAGGTTGCTGTCTGGGCCGGTCATTGGGGCCCATTACAAAACTGGCTTGAATAGTTCCCATACCTAGAGAAGTCTAATGATATTTAAATATTGTGCAACAAATGTTATGATTAGATTCTAAAATTTATTGATATTAAAAATATTTGTTATGTTGATGAGGAGCCAATGTGGTTCTTGGTATTGCTGGAGAGAAGTGCACAGAAAAATGTTACATTATTATGGTGGTTGAAAAGGCCTTTGTGAATACAACCTGGGCAGACAGTTCACCTTTGAAATACACACTACTGGTTTTCAACACCCACACATAACTTACATGATATTATGTCGCAAACTCCTTTATACGCACACAGTTCATGGTTATTTACACTATGCCGGGATAGGGATGAGCGTTATGAGCGTATTGATTAATATAATCAATAAAATTTTTACTATATACGTAAAATGAAGTCTAGGTGAGTAAGTACTGTAAGAAACAGTAGCCTCAGTAAGTCTTCCGAAGCTACTGCTTATTAACACAAATTTCAGTGTCTGGTGTGTCTCCCCCTTTTTCTGACATAATCCTGAACCTTACAAGGCATCCCTATAAAGAGTTTCCTTAAAGCTGCCATCTCAGTGTTCTGCCAATCTTCTTTTAGGCGATCCATTAGTTGCTGGATATTGGGCTTTGCTTCAGACCTCTATGGATCGTTTCCATGTCGCTTATCTCCCTGCTATGTCGTCATCTCATTGTAAATAACCATTAACTTAGTGTGCGACATATGTAGCTACATGTTGATTTGTTGGCAAGGGGTGTGGATAAAAGTCAGTTGTCTGCCCAGACTCTGTAGGTTTTTCAGAGTAGGTTTTTCCTTCACCGATTATAAGTGAGGCTAATCAATTTGTTGTGTTAACGACATTTGTAGCCTAGCCTTGTAAAAAGCTGGGAATGGCCTATACAACAATTACCTCGGTAATTAGATCTATATTATAATACGCACAGTTTTTAACCCACAGTGGATATTTTGTGTACACCTTGAAATATACAGACATAAATTAATGCCGTGTACGCATACCTCTGCACCACCTCTAAAGGCCAGCACGGTGTGTTTATCACGCAAAATGATGGCTCGGTGGGCTGGGATGCCTTTGCCATTAACGTCATTGATTATCTTCACAAAGGGCGTACTCTTAGCGGATATGTTCTGCAGTTTTTTGTCAGGAAGTTATGCGTGCAAGTGAAAGCATAGGAATGGCCGAAGGAAAATTGAAAAAGTGTCTTGTTTTATCACAACAATGCACCAGTGCACACAATGCAATAATTGCGATGGCTGGCTGCCCTGTGCCAATGTGGCTAAGAAAATAAGACACAATGTTCCTTCGAGAGTATGCCAGCACTGAGACAGCACTAATAGAACTGAAAGGCCTGCAATGATCAAATATTTGACTAAATCAAGATTTGAGAAATTGCTTAAATAAATGATATTTTAGTTGCATTTTGAATACAATTAATGACTGAATGGATTGCATAGTTGCGGGAAGTTGATTGAAGAGTTTTGGGGTGATGTAGCTTAACGAGCATTCCCCAAAGCTCATACGCTTGACTTTAGGTTGAACGAGTCTTATAGTTGAGGATTGTTGAGTAGTTCGAGAGGCCTGGCGGTTAGTATGCTGGTTTATCAGATAAGTTGGAGCCTTATTATTTAAACACTTGAAGGTCATGAGCAGGATTTTGAAGTGGATGCTATATTTGATGGGGAGCCAGAGAAAGATTGCTAGGTAGGAGTGATGCGAGATCGATGTGGGAGTTTTACGAGGGTTCTGGAGTTTTTAAAGTTGCTTCAGTTCATACTGGGGTAAATTAACAAAGAGTGTACTGGTCAATGCTATATGTAACAAATGAGCATATGAGAGTTTCAGTGAGAGATTGAGTGAGCTATTTAGATATCGATCTTATGTTGCGTAAGTGGAAGTTGCTTGACTTTAAAATATGGGAAATATGTTGATGAAAATTGATATGAGAGTCATATATAGTACCAAGATTGCGGGCTGTTGTACTTGGTGATTCTGGAAAAATGCCTGAATTGAAGGAAAGATTGAATAAATGGGCAAGTGGATTTAACAAGACCGGAAGTAAGGGGCTAAGAGTTTTTAAGATGGGATCAACAGCAGAGATTTTGATAGGGCATTCTTTGATGAGTTCAAGAAGTTGTCAGCAGTTGTCGGTTCAAATGTGAGACATTCTGCTTCACTCTCCTTTGGTAATATTCTATGGTGACACATGATTGATCAAGTGTGCAGCGGATTGAATCAATTTCGTCAACAGAGTATTGAGCAAATCTATCACGAAGAAGTGTTGGTGGTATATTAGTAGGATATATTTGTGCAGAGTTGGATTTGTTTGTTAACTCAGGGAAGGTATCAAATAACTTTTTTGAGATGCTTTTGATTCATTAATAGAATTGGTAAAATATTCTCTATTCGCTTCTTTTATGATTCGGACCATGTCTGCTGATGACCTCTTGAATGCTTCAAAATCTTCATCTTCTTTAGTTTTCTTCAATTTTCTTTCATGCCTGCGGTGCGTACAGTGAGATTCGTGAACCGTACTCATGTTCCTAAGGGTTCTCTTTCCTCTTAGGTCTGTTTTTGGAAGAGGTCAGTGGTATGTATTTTTCAACAGGGTTGCTGATAGCTTCATTAATGGAGACGAGACAGGAGTTGGTTGAGCATTGTGCAGTGAAGTCACCAAGGTTGGCAGCAAGGTCAGAGACAAAGAATGGAGGATGGACTTTGGATAAGCGTCTGCCAGTTCTCGAAGAATTAGCATTGTGATGATATTGATAATGACTACTGAAGGCAGTAGAGTGCATCAGCTGAGCTTGGACTAGAAAATGGTCGGAAACTGGGATTTGAGTAACTAGATTAGTCATTGTCCATAAAAAAGACACATTTATGTTTGGGACATGGCCTAGTTTGTGCATTGGTTCAGTAACAATTTGATTGAGTGAAAATATATCTAACAGTTCATTAAATCATTTAGTGTTGCTGTCTAGGATGTCATCTAGGTGTACATTGACATCACCTACAACAAGAAGATTGTCGTACAATGTAATGCATTGCATAAGTAAATTTTCTAATTCATCTTAATGCTACTTCTTGAAGTCTGTAGATTAAAACTACATATGTTGGTACATAGGTTTCTAATTTTACTTCTAAATACTAAATACTCAAAGCTGCCTATCTGATGGTAATAACTTGATACATTTTGAATATCTAGGGAATTCTTGAAGATGACACAATACCCTCTGCCATTTTTGTCACCATCGCGTGGACAGTTTATAATGGAGTAGTTAGCTGGGAGAATATCGTGGATAACAGTTCCATTTGCACTGTACATCTTGTACCATGTATCGTTAATAAAAAGAATGTCCATGTCATTGTCAATTAGAGTTTCATCTATAAATTGGGCCCTATTTCGAAAAGATTGGACATTCCATTGAGCGATGTTGAGTGAGCGATAGCTGTAGGTCAATATATCCTTGATTGTAGGTATAGAGAGGAGGTCGCTTCTGTTGAAGTTTTGACGGTCAGTAGAGCTACTCATGGATTCGAAGTCACGCGGAGAGATGATGGTGGGTATTGGTTCTTGATGAGCGTCATAATAACCGTGATGTCCCTCAGCACCATTAGACGCCTCTAAAATGTCGAGAAAAGTGGGTATGGTGAGGACATTATGTATTTTTGTTGGCAGTTCACTGAAGAGTAGATTTTTGAGTCTGTGGTGAGATTACGATGGGTATCGGTCGATATAGTACATCTGATTCAGCTCTCACTGGACAAGTAGCAGTTGAAAGAAACTAACGATTAACTCAACTCCCTTGGCCACCAACTGGTGTACCTTGTTGTAAACACATTGTATCATAGGCATAGCTGATAACTCATAGAATTGAAATAATCAAGAAAAACGCTACCGATAACCTTGACGACGGGACACCCATTATAAGCATATTTATAGAAGGTGAAGCTGCTAAATCATCTTTGATCATAAATTATCATGAATATTGACAAATGACCACAACTGGAACAGATAGTACAGACAGCTAAAATGGACATTATAGACAGCTAAAACAGACTTTATACATAGCTAAAACTGACATTATAGACACCTAAAACAGGCATTATACACAACTAAAACGGACGACATTATAGAGAGCTAAAATGGACATAATAGACAGCTAAAACAGACATTATAGACAGCTAGAACAGACATTATAGACAGCTAAAACAGACATTATAGACAGCTAAAACAGACATTATAGATAGCTAAAACAGACATTTTATACACTGCTAAAACAGACATTATACACAGCTAAAATAGATAAACAGCTAACACAAACATTACACACTGCTAACACAAACAGTATATACAGCTAAAACGGACATTATAGACAGCTAAAACCGACATTATATACAGCTAAAACAGACATTATATACAGCTAAAACAGACATTATACCCTCCTAACACAAAGCGAAATACTAAATTTGAATGGAACTAATCGAACTTAGTACCCAAATAACATCATAAAACAAGAGTCCAAGGATTCATCAAAAATACTCACTCGAACATGAAATAAAAATCATTGCATAAGTCAGGTGAATGATTCGCGATAATAACTAAACTACCTTACTCTGACTATTCGGAACAGTGTATCAATCTGATGCCCGCCAACATCACAAAGCAGGAAGTCAGGACTCAAAGTCATTCATAATAGCAATAGCTATTATTAGGAGTCGCTCTTGGCGTGGTGAATGAGAGCCACGCTTGGATTGATGCCTGCTAAGTGAGGACAACACTGAAGTGCATGTGACTTAATCCATGTATATCCTGTCAGCTGACCACTACTTTAGTGATGGACGTACTACATGGTTATATGAAATGAAACTTATTGATTTATAGTGCCTCTCATCATGTGTATTGTCACTGACACTTGACAATAAATTGTGGTGACTAAAATGATAAAAGGGGAAAGATAAAAAAACTGCGGTTAAACAGTTAAACAGGAAAGCAGACGACCATGATATGAGTAAAGATTAAAAATAGTAGTAAAATATTTGACAAATCATTGTAAATAATTAAATTAAAATGCACCAAAAAACATCTTGTAGGGTAACGATGAAATTATGAGATAGGAGAATAGCCTAATTAAAATGCTTTAGTAAAAAGGTAAGACTTGAGCTATACTATTGTATATATGAGTTAAATATAGATATATTGAGATATATAGATATGAGACCTACCATGTCAAAATCAGTCGGAAGTTGGGAAATCCCCCATTCAGTAAAATGCAATAATACATTACAACATGAAAAATATGGAATTTTGGTTTTTTCCATTTTAGGGTACTTCAGT
>WURV02204757.1:0-11423 GCA_011762755.2 Epimenia babai
ACCTGATATTACAGCTGGTGGTGGTTTTACATTTCAATTTATGCAATCAGGTTTTGAAGTAGGAGATACAGTTACTTTTACAGGATTTGCTAAAAGTACTATTGTTGGGTTTCCTGGAGTAAAAGATGCTCGAATTAAAGTTGAGTTTAAAGATTTAGCTGGAAATATTTTGGATGGAAATGGAAATATTTTAGGACCTCCGGGAACTTTAAGTCCTTTTAATGACACAGCTGATCAAGTATTGTTTCAAGCCGTTTCGGTGACTACAACAGTTCCTCCTAATACTACAGAAATTGCTTTTGTATTAGAAATTGATGGTGCTGTAAATGGTGGTACAACCGTTTCGGGATTTGATGGCATGCAAGCGACAGTTAGCAAATTTCCTCTTACAGTAAGTGGAGCAACTTCTGGAAGCAGTTTATCAAGTGTGGGTGATATTGGTTTTGGAACGATGTTGGTTCAAAACCATAGTGGTCAAAATTTTCAAAATGTTGAACTCGTTTTAGATCCAGATCAAGGTTTGAGAATTAGTCGTGATGAAACAGGTTTTGATCAAAACACAAATCTGACAAATCGTGATGGATCGATTATTTATGCAATAGGTGATTTGAATTCTGGTCAGGTAAGTCAATTTGCATTTCCAGTTGTTTTAACAACAGGAGTGGTTCCAGGTAAAACTTATAGTATTGGTTTTCAGGCTGTGCAAGGTGGTAATGGTAATCCTCTTTCAGCGGGTGGCAGAATTGTTTTTAGAGTTGAAGCAGATCCTGTTTTTGAATTAGGAACAGTCATTGGTAAAGTTTTCTATGATACGAATTGTAATGGTGTTCAAGATCCAGGTGAAAAAGGAATGCCTTGGGTTAACATTGTTACTGAAGAAGGTATTATTGTTACAACTGATAAACACGGTAAATATCATATTCCTGGCCTTAAAGAAGGACGTCATGTTTTAAAAATTGATGGTCACACACTTCCAGACGATACTTTTTTTGTTACCGAAGAATCTTATCTTATTAAAACAACTCCTGGTATTTTGAATAAAGTAAATTTTGCTGTGAATAAAGCAAAATCAAGATCTGATTGGGAAGGTGCTAAAGATAAAAATTGGACAGGTTGCCAAGAAATTGGAGAAGATTGGGAAGGTTCAACGCTTTTAGTTGCTGAAGAAGAAGTTAAAAAATTTGGTGATGATTTATCAGTTAGTATTACACAAGGTATTGATACAGTGGCTCCTCAACTTGATGTTTCGATGTCACCAGACGTTTTAAAACTGGGTGTGGGTGTCTTAGAAAAGAGTCCTGTTTTTACATTTGATACAAATTATCCTCACATTGTTAGCCGATGGAGTCTTGAAATTAGAGATGAAATGGGATTTAAAGTTTGGGATGGTTTTGGCATTGGCTCGCCGCCGGCAGATGTTCTTTGGGAAGGTGTTACGAATTCAGGGCTTTTGGTTCAACCCGGTCTTTATTCTTATCAGTTTATTGTAGAAGATCAGGAAGGTCGACAAGATTGGTCATTACTCAAATTTTTTAGAGTTTTTTCAAAAACAGCGAAAAGTGTTAAAGCTGAAGACTGGGAAGGGCTTGTTTCTGAACAAAATGTTTTTACAAGTAATTACAAATCTGACAAAAATTATCGTGAAGAAATTCCACCAGTAGGTAACTTTAATATTTTTAAAGATGGTAAGAGAAGTATTCCATTAGTTGCTAAACCAACAATTCATATTCGTGGAGCAACGCGTCCTGAAAATGAAGTTTTAGTTAATGGTTATCCAGTTAAAGTTGATCCTGAAACAGGTTATTTTCATCGTGAGTTTTATGTAAATCCTGGAGAGCAAAAGTTTGAAGTACAAACGATTACTCCAGATGGTGAAAGCATGATCCATACTGAATCTAAAGAGATTAAAGATAGTATGTTTTTTATGGTCGCTTTGGGTGAGCAAGAGCTTGGTTATAACTGGGCAAATGGTGGCTCAGGAACTTTTGCAAATGATGAGCAGTTAAGAGATGGCCATTATCAAGATGGAAGATTTTCTTATTACTTAAAAGGTAAACTTAAAGGAAAGTTCTTAATTAAATCTCACTATGATACAGGTGAGGAAAGATCAGCCTTTTTTACTAATTTAGATCCTGACAAATACTACCCTGTTTATGGTGATGATTCGACGCGTGATTATGATGCTCAGAATGCACGTGAAAGGTTTTACATCTTAGTAGAAATGGATCGTTCTTTCATGAAATGGGGAAGTTTTCAAACAGAGTTTGATGATACTGAGCTTGGAAGTTATAACCGTACATTCTCTGGTTTAAAAGTACATTATGAATCGTTGAATTCTACAGCTTATGGAGACCCTAAAGCTGGTTTTACATTTTTTTGGGCAGAAGGAAAACACCGTGCTGATCACAATGAACTTAAAGCAACGGGTGGAACTCTTTACTATACAAGAAACCGTAATATTATCGAAGGCAGTGAGCAGTTAAAAGTTGAAGTCAGAGATAAAATTCAAGATATAGCGATAGGCCGTTGGGATTTAACCGAAGGCATTGACTATGAAATCGATTATGATGAAGGTCGTATTATGTTAACAAGTCCACTTGCATCCATTGCTGCTTCTCATACGAGTTTTTCTACAGATCCTGTAGATGGAAACAATACTTATTTAATTATCGACTATGAATATGATGAAGGGTTTAATGTTCATGAAGATAATAACCGTGGTATTCGCGGTTATACACATATGGGGGATCATATTAAAGTCGGTGGAACGCTTGTTGAAGAGAAGCGTAATAACATTGATTATGACTTAAGAGCTATTGACGTTACGATGAAATTTGGGCGTAGTACTAAAATCATGGCAGAGTATGCAACCACAATTTTAGAGCAAACCGATAACGCTGTTTCATTTGATGGAGGACTTTCATTTGCTGATGTTAATCGTTTAAATGGTCAAAATACAAGACCTCGTGAAAATGCCTATCTTGTAAAAGCTGAATCAAAACCATTAGATAATTTAGAAATTTCCGGATTTGTGCAAGGTGTTGAACCTGGCTTTTCAAATGATACTTTAAGAAGTCAGGAAGGCTTTAAGAAATATGGATTTGCTTCCAAGTTTGATGTTACTGATAATTTAGCAGCTAAGTATAGATTTGATTCGAGTGAGGTTGTTGGACAGTTATTACCACTTGAAGAACATGGTGTCTTAGCTCCATTTGAAAAAATGCATTCTCATACAGGCGGACTTTATTACGATGATGGTCTTTACCTTGGAGAATTAGAATATTTCAGACGTGTATTGGATAAGCCTGAAACAGCTAATTTATTTCCTACGCTTGAGACTGAAATTCCATTTGAAAATGGAGTTGCAGCTAAAGCTGGATATCGTTTTAATGAAAAGTTATTAGCTTATGTTAAAGGACAAACAACGATGCAAGGAAAAGGAAATCATCTTATCGGTGGTGGAATGCGATATGAGGTTGCCAATGATATCTACGCTTATTTAGAACAAATGTTTGGTAAAGTTGGTGATTCAACTTATTTTGGGTTTGAAAGACAACATGGTAATGGAAGCAGTTCTTATGCAAGTTTAAAACTTCAGGATCGTGGGATTGGTTATAAAACACTTTCAACAGCGATTGGTAGTAATTACTTTTTTGATAATGGTTCTAGGCTTTACTCTGAAAGAGAAAAATCTGTTTTCAACGGAGTGGATGGTTTTGCAGATATTTTAGGTTATGAAGGTAGAGCAGGAGATCATTGGGACTATGGCGCTAAGTTTGAAAGAAGAAGACTTAATAACTCTACAACGGCTCTTATTGATAAGTTTGCGGCAGCTGGTTTAGCACGATCTAATACATATAATACACTTTCTGGGCATGTTGCTTATGCGGGAAGCGCTTTTCAAGTTGAAGATCTTGAAGGTAATATTCATGAGCTTTCACTAACGGATAAAATTCGTACAAGAGCTTATTTAGAATATCGTAAAGATCAAGATGTTCCTGATCTTTGGCAAGTTGTTTCGCGTAATTCATTGCAATATAAAGTAAGTCGTGATTTAACGTTTTTATCTTATTTGAATTATGGTTTTACAAGAGAAACGAATCCAGGAAATATTCCAGCTGATTTTATGGAATTTAATGCTGGTTATGCATATCGTCCGATTGATAATGACAGGCTTAATGCATTGGGGCGTTACTCTTACGTTAGAAATATCTCCAATGACGTTCAATTTCAAAATGGTCTTTTTAATGGCGTTGATTTTGATGAAGCTGCCCATATCTTTCAATTGGATTTATCTTATGATGTGACAGCAGCTCTTGAAGTAGTGGAGAAACTTGCTTATAAGCATGTAACAGCAGATACGAATATTACTGAAGATTTATCGCTGAATACCTTTTTATGGGCTCATCGCTTTAATTATCATATTACACGTAAATGGGATATTGCCTTAGAATATAGACTTCTTTTTCAGACGAATGCTGCCGATACTATTAAACATGGAGCTCTTATCGAGGTTGATAGAGAGTTTTATGATTATGTGCGCTTAGGTTTAGGGTACGATTTTAGTGATTTTACAGATGACTTAAGAAAGCCAAATAGTTATAGTAGTCATGGGCCATTTGTCCGCATGACAGGTAAGTTTTAATTTCAAATGATAAGGGGGGCTTGATGCGCTCATTTAATTTAGCAAAATTAAGTATTTTATTTTTATTAACACTTGTTATTTCATTAACAGGATGTTCTAGTTTAGAAAAATCTGTTAAAGATACCCCTGTCCATGACCGTGTATTACGTTATGAGAAGTCATATGATTATATTTTCTTAAAAACTTATGAAGCTCTTGATTTAAGTGATAATTGGTATGTAAGACGTACACGTAAAGATAATGGAATGTTTGAAATTACCAACACTAATTACGCCAGATTTGACGATGCGGATCAACGTCTTTATGTTCTTTATGTTGATAAAGTTGAAGCGGGTGCAACAACGATTCAATTAGCACCTCATTCTCAATCCGTGATTGGTGGAGATGATATTTTAGAATATGTTGATGGGTTTATTAAAAGAAATTCTTGAGAGCGATTGAGTTAAAAGGGATTCGGACCCACAATTTAAAGAATATTGATCTTAAGCTTGAGCCAAGAAAGCTCTATGTTATTACAGGGGTTTCAGGTTCAGGTAAATCCTCACTTGCCTTTGATACACTCTACGCAGAAGGCCAACGCCGTTATATAGAATCTCTTTCTTCATATGCTAGGCAATTTTTAGATAAAATGCCTAAACCTGACTTAGATAAAGCTTCGGGAATTCCACCCGCCATTTCGATTAAAGCAAAAAATGTAATTAACAATGCCAGGTCTACCGTTGGGACACAAACAGAGATTAATGATTATTTAAGAGAGTTTTTTGCTCGTGTCGGTGAAGTAAAATGTATGGATTGTGGTGGACGATCCGTGAGCGCTTATGATGAGCATCTTGCCTATGAAAAGTTATTAAATGACTTCAGTGAGAAAAAAGTTAATATTTTTTTTAGTATTTCTTTTGATAAAAAAACAGCTAGCTTTATAGATTCAGCTCTTGATGAATTTGAAAAACAAGGATTTGAACTTTTTAAATTATCGGATGATTGGGTAGATCGAGAAGATTTAAAATTTAAAAAAAATAAAGATAATCATTTAAAGGTTTTAGTGGATCAACCTAAAATCTCTTCTAAAAGTAAGAATCGAATTTTAGATGCTTTATCACTTTCTTTTAAATATGGACGTGATGAATTAGGTGTTGAATTTGAAGATGAAATGATTTGGCTTTCCAAAAAAATGAGTTGTTCGAAGTGTCGCAAAAATTTTAAAAAACCAACTGCAAATATTTTTTCGTTTAATAGTCCACTAGGGGCATGTTCCGTTTGCCAGGGGTTTGGTCGCATTATCACCCTTGATTGGAATTTAGTGATTCCCGATGAAAATAAATGTATTAAAGATGGAGTGATTGAACCCTGGACCAAATCAAGTACGTCATGGGAATATGGTCAATTGATGGATTATGCGAGAAGAAAGAAAATTTCAACCTCTAAACCTTGGAAAGACCTTACGCAAAAACAGAAAGATATGATTTTAACTGATGATGATACTAAAAATTATGTTAGCGTGAGTGGTTTCTTTAAATATTTAGAAAAAAAGAAATATAAAATGCATGTAAGGATTTTTTTAAATAGATATCGTGGTTATGAAGAATGTCCAGATTGTCAGGGTGCACGCTTAAATGAAGCTGGATTAAGTGTTTTTGTAAAAGAAAAGAATATTGCTGAAGTATTAGATTTAAGCATTGATAAGATGATTGATTTTTTTAAGACTCTTAAGCTTAATAAATATCAAAAAGAAAGAGTTCAATCGGTTTATGAGGAGTTGTCTTCGAGGCTTCAATTCCTAAAAGAAGTCGGGTTAGGCTATATGACTTTAAGTCGTTTATCTCGAACACTATCTGGAGGTGAAGTCGAAAGGATTCATCTTGCGAGTTCATTAGGTTCTGCATTGATGGATACTTTATATGTCTTGGATGAACCGAGTATTGGACTTCACGAGCGAGATAATGCGATGCTTCTCTCTTTGCTTAAGAAGTTGAGAGATCGAGGAAATACTGTTGTGATGGTAGAACATGATCCTACTATGATTCAATCGGCTGATGAAGTGATTGATATGGGGCCTATTGGTGGTGAGAATGGTGGGCAAATGATTTTTAAAGGTGATGTTAAAAGCCTTAAAAAATCACCTGAATCTTTAACAGGAAAGTATCTAACAGGTAAAGCAGTTATTAAAAGAAGTGAGTTGGGAACGAAATCAAAAAACAAATTAGAAATCAAAGGTGCCCAGAAACATAACTTGAAAAAATGTAATGTTGAAATTCCTTTAAATCAACTTGTTGTTCTTACAGGTGTTTCTGGTTCGGGGAAGAGCACTCTGTTATATGAGGTTCTATATAATCAATATTTGAAATTTAAAGGAAAAGCTGTTGCAGCTGAAGATCTTGGAAGTGTTAAGAAAATAAAAGGCTTTGAACAAATCGACCATATGGTTTTAATTGATCAATCTCCTATAGGTAGATCTCCCAGATCAAATCCAGTGACTTATATGAAAATTTACGATGATGTTCGTAAGCTTTTTGCAGGTACGAGGTTGTCTAAAAAAATGAAATTTACTCCAACTCATTTTTCTTTTAATGTTGATGGTGGAAGGTGTAATGCTTGTAAAGGAGATGGAGCGATTAAAGTTGAAATGCATTTTCTTTCAGATGTTTTTATGACTTGTGAAGCTTGTAAAGGAAAGAGGTTTCAAAAAGGAATTTTATCTGTTATGTATAAAGGAAAGAACATTGATGATGTTCTGAATTTAACAATGACAGAGGCTGTCCAGTTTTTTGATGAAATGCCTAAAATTGTTTCAAAATTAAAAGTGCTTATAAGTGTAGGCCTGGGATATTTGAGGTTAGGACAATCTACTTTGACTTTATCTGGCGGAGAAGGACAAAGGCTTAAATTAGCCTTTGAATTATCGCAAACTAAAGGTGAAAATACGCTTTACTTATTTGATGAGCCAACGACTGGTTTGCATGAACATGATATTAGCTATTTAATTAAAGCTTTTGATGAACTGCTTTTAAGAGGACATTCTTTGTTGGTGATTGAGCATCATATGGGGCTTATTAATTTGGCTGATACTATTATTGACCTGGGGCCTGAAGGTGGAGACCAAGGTGGCGAAGTTTTGTATTCAGGTAATGTGGGAGGACTTCTTAAAGTTAAGAATTCTTATACGGGGCAGTATCTTAAAAAGTATCTAGGGTGTTGAATGACTGTTCTCTTAAATACGTCTTATTTATAGAGTTTTGATCGTTTGAAAAACAGACATTGATTAGGTAAGCTTTAAATGGAGTGTATGTCATGAGCAAAAAACATTTTATGATTCTTTTAATAGGGGTAGTGGCAAGTTTAAATATTGCTGCTATTATGAAAAATGAGAATCCTCTTGCCGATACTCAAACCGACCCTATTTTGTTTGAGCAAAAAATGGAGTCTGAGCGTGATGGAGTTAAGGGCCCGGCGACACCTTCAATGGAATTTTATAGCGGTAAATCTGTGATAACGGCTACAGCAGTTAATAATGATAAAGAAATTGAGAAAACAACTTCAAATGAAGAAAATTTTGATTGGTCTGATTGGTGGAGTGACGAATCATCTGATCAAGTGGCCACCTCTACAGAAATAGATGATTTTGATTCGGGAGGAAATAGCTACTCTGAAGAAAATTCTGAGGATATTTCTTCGGACGAAGATTATTGGTGGTAAAAGGCTTGTTTTTTCGTTCATTTTAGCCTTTTTCAAGGAATGACCCTATCAAGACGTTAATCTGTAGCGTATATCCCGACCTGAGGTTATTTAGTAAAAATGACCATTTTCGTATATAATACGCAGCTTGGTATATTAATGAGTTAACACGAAGGAACTTTGGAACCTTTTATATTGTTTTAATACTGATTTATGAGCCCTTTTGCTTTGAAGAAAGGGTTTTAACAAGGAGAAAATATCAATGACATTTCACCGTAAAATAAAACTTTTCTTTATGGACCATTGGGTCAAGATTCTTATCTTTTTTGGTATTGCACTTCTTATTGGGCTTTCAATTTGGGGGCTTTCAAGTTTAGAAAGTTACTACCGTAATATTACACTTGCACAAATGCCTGTTCAAATTTTAATGGGGATGTTACATGCTGTTGTTTTCGTTTATATGTATATGGCGGTTTTTCGTGGTGGATTTTCGAAGACAGATAAAAAAAATGTTAACTTAAAGGACGTTCAAGTTAAATTTGAGGATGTTGTTGGGATTGATGAAGCTAAGGAAGAATGCTGGGAAGTTGTTGAGCTTATTAAAGATCACAAAAAGCTTAAAAGCATTGGCGGAAAGATTCTTCGTGGTGTTCTCATGATTGGGCCTCCTGGTTGTGGTAAAACTTTCTTGGCAAAAGCGATTGCAACTGAAGCAGGTCTTCCTTTTCTTTCAATGGCAGCGAGTGAATTTAATGAAATTTTTGTGGGTGTGGGTGCAAGTCGTGTAAGACAACTTTTTAAAAAGGCGGCTCGTTTAGCTTATGGACATGGTGGATGTATTATTTTTATCGATGAATTGGATGCGATGGGGCAAAAGCGTTCTTTTAACCAATTTGGAAGTGGAGAAGGAAATACAACTCAAAACCAACTTCTTGTTGCTTTGGACGGTTTAGGTGCTAAAGAAGAGAATGTTATTGTGATTGGTGCGACGAATGCTTCTGAAGATGTTCTTGATGAAGCTCTTTTAAGACCAGGGCGTTTTGATCGTAAAGTTTATATTCGTAAACCTAATCTTAAAGGTCGTGAAGATGTTTTTAGCTTGTACTTGAAAAAAGTGAAACATGATGTTGATGTTGATGTAAAACGTTTAGCTCGTAAAGCTGTTGGAAAATCACCAGCTGAAATTGAAAACATTGTTAAAGAAGCAGCTTTGATTGCAACTCGTAATAAAAGAGCTTCTGTTTCTAAAAGTGACTTGTCTGAAGCGATTGAACGTATTGAATTAGGTGTTAAGCAAAATATCACAATGAATGACAGAGAAAGAGAAATGACGGCTTATCATGAAACAGGACATCTCATTACGACTTATTTATTACATCCTCGTAATGATGTTTTTAAGGCTTCTATCATTCCAAGGAAAAGCTCTCTTGGTGTTGTTCATCCAACTCCTATTGAAGAATGGCACTCTCAAGACAGAGAAGTGCTTGTTGCTCAGATTAAAGTTTGTCTTGGCGGTTATTGTGCTGAAAAAGTTAAATATGGTACAACAACAAGTGGTGTAACATCAGACTTTTCTCAGGCAATGTCTATTGCACGATTTATGGTTTGGAATGTTGGAATGGGGCCTTCAGGACTTGTGGGTGATTTTACAATGATGGACCCTAAATATTTAGGAGAGGAAACGCTTAAGACATTAAACTCTGATGTACAAAAAATTCTTAAAGATTGTATGGATGATGTTGAAAAGCTTTTAAAGGTTGATGAGAATGCTCTTTTTGAAAGATTTGCTCAGGAATTACTTTCTAAAGAAGAATTAGATTATGATCAAATCGAAGCTATTTTTACAGAGTTTGGCAAAGATAACCCTAGAAGATTTGCATCGTCATCTTCGAACGGAACTATTCCTCAAGACGATAAATACATGCCACCTCAGTCAAATCAAGATGGGGCATCAGATCATGGTGAGGCATCTTCTTCTGATGAGAAAGAGTGATTTTGGTTTTAAGTTTAGTCATTTAGCGTGCATTGCTTTTTTAGGAGTTGTTGTTTGTCTTGGGTTGACTTCATGTTCTGAAAGTTATCCAAAAGAAAAGATTAAGGAATCTCTTCGAGAAATTTTAGCCAAGGAATACGGTATTCATAATGCCGAGGTTAAGATTAAAGAAACGACGCTTACAACCTTTCTTCCTGTCGATAAACTTTTCACAGCTGATTTAGAAGCAGAGATTGTTGAATATATTCCTTTTTTTGGAGGAGAAATTCGTAATCCTTTTATCATAACTGTCACTAAAATATTTACTGCTCCAGCGAGAGCTTATTGGGATTTACTGGCTTTTCTTTATGATTCAAATTTAGTAAAAATTTTTAGTCCAGATTGGGTAAAATCTAAAAAAGAAAGAAAACAAATTCAAAACATTCAAGAAGCTATTGAAATTCATCCTGAAGTTCAGCAAAAGTTGGGCGATATTTTATTTAGTATTTCTCGGGTTGTGCGTAGTACCGATATGGAAATTAATTTCTATAAGTTACAAGTGACTGATGTGAACACAGGACATGAATTTTCTATTATGAGCTATGTTGACGATGTGAGAAGAGCCATTCTTTGGGATATCCCTAGGTCTGAATATGATAAACGTATTTTAAGAAATACTCGCGTGAATAATACTTCTATTATTCATGCTCCTGTAAGACGTTTTTTTTACGATCTCAATCAATATACAAGAGATGATTTGAAAGAAAAGTATTTTTCTAAGGTTACAAATGATTCTTGGATGGAGGAATTTTATTATTACGATGAAGGGAATAGGCTTACAGATATTGCCCTTTATACATGGGAAGTTGAAGAGGTTCGCAGTTATGCGATATCAGAAGTACATGCATTTGTTTATGTGAAAACAAATTTGTTGCCGCGCCAAATAAAAGATGATTTTATTTCTTTAGAAAAAGAATACTTGGTTGAAATTATTATTGTGGATGGAGGTATCGAAATTAAAAAAATAATTCCTTTCAGTGTAATTAATGAGGGAATAGATAATTCACCGCTACCTATTTCTAAAGAAGAGATTTATAAAAATTTAGAGAATTGGAGTTGTGAGTTTGAAGCTGA
>WURV02204768.1:0-11418 GCA_011762755.2 Epimenia babai
GTGTTTATAGAGCCCGTGTTTATAGAGCCCGTGTTTATAGAGCCCGTGTTTATAGAGCCCGTGTTTATAGAGCCCGTATTTATAGAACCCGTATTTATAAAGCCCGTGTTTATAGAGCCCGTATTTATAGAGCCCGTATTTATAGAACCCGTATTTATAGAGCTCGTGTTTATAGATCCCGTGTTTATAGAGCCCGTATTTATAGAACCCGTATTTATAAAGCCCGTATTTATAGAACCCGTATTTATAGAACCCGTATTTATAGAGCCCGTGTTTATAGAGCCCGTATTTATAGAGCCCGTATTTATAGAACCCGTATTTATAGAGCCCGTGTTTATAGAGCCCGTGTTTATAGAGCCCGTGTTTATAGAATCTGATCCATAGCCTTCTGTCTCCATTCTCGCGCCGTTTTACAAATTTTTCATTATGTTTTAGTATTAGAGAAACATTAGAAATTTATACATGAAACAATTTGCAATATAGAGTTTAAAATCCCGTGGAATTTCTCTTGCCGCTAACATATATTTGCCGATCACGTTTGTCCATATATTATTTAAAGTAAAGTTTGATATTAAAATACTATTCTCCACAGAGGTTTGTGTGTATCTATAGGCTCTTTGTATGTTTGTATTTATAGACTGATTACCGAAGTAATCTTTGCGTAGGCTATCCTCTGCCCTTTTCCAAAGCTAACCTATTAATGTGATTAACATGACAATTTGATTAGCCTCAGTTATATAAGGGGTGGGGGAAAACGAGTGGGGTAAGACAGAACACCTAGTGTGAAAAATCCACCGAGTCTCGGCAGACAATTGACCTTTTTCTATTCAGGCCACTGGTTCAAAATGTCTACACACGAGCTACATATACCGCATAATTCATTAGGTCTATGAAACGTCAATGGTTATTCACAATGAGATGACGAAACAGTGAGGAGGTAAGCGAAATAAAAACCATACATAGAGGAAGCACCCTAAACGAGGGAAAAGGTCCGAACAGAACCATGCTACAAAGGCTACCCAGCCCTTGTGGGCAAAGGGGTTTAAGGCGCTTTCAGCCCGAAAAACGCCATAGGCAGTATACTCGTTAGGAATTGAACCAGGGTCCCCTGGATTCAAAGTCAAACGCTCTAACAACTACGCTACGGCTCCCTTAACAGAGGTTTGAGCAGTCTGCAAAATATAAGTTTAAGACGGCTAATTCATTGAGGCCGGCAGCAATGTACTCGTATAATAGACCGAACGTCCACTTACAGAATTACTTTCCCGACTGTCATCAAACAATTTCACTTATAGTGCGATCGATCAGATGAATGAAAACATTCTGTTAGTACTACATTAATGGATTAATCTTATCTGGATACCAAAGATGCTCTGTCATCTCGATTAGAAGATATTATCTTAAATTACCAGACATTTCGACATGTGCATATCATACGGGAACACAAATGTGTAAATCTAGCGTATCTAGCACTGTCCAGATAATACAATTTGTCGTATATGTTGCAGTATATGTGTAAAATTGGGAAAAATGGACGGCATAATTGCTTTGACTATACAGTTATCAATGACATGTATGGCATTAGCAGAAAGTGTGCCCTTGATATGCGACAGTCACACTGAAACAGTGTTGGAGATAACCCAAGATCAAGACGACCCCCAACAGCAATAACCAAGAACAAAGCTGACCTTGCTCTAAAGATAATTATAAAATATAACATTTCGTGAGGTAGCAGAGAGACATGGGATATCAATTAAGCGAGCAGACAAAATTTTTACCTATGAACTGAGATTCTCAGTATCATGCAAGGAGGGTCCTCGTCTTTTGACACCTGAACAGAAATGTATCAGGTGCACTGTCCAAGGGCAATCTTGAACTGTTCGACGCTGATGAATTGATGGCAATTTCCTTACTCAATTGATCACTATTGATAAAACCTGGGTTCATCACTATCAACCCGAAACCAAAGAACAATCAAAGCAGTGGAATAACCGGTAAGCTCCAACCCAAAAGAAGGCCAAGGTCGTTCCTTTAGCTGGCAAGGTCTTCAGAAGAGCCACACTGAGCCATGTGACTGAACAAAATTATTTTGGACAACTGTAGCGCCTACAGGAAGTGGTCAATGAAAAAATGTCAGGAATGCTTTCAAAAAGAGTCCTGTTTCACCAATGCAATACAACAGCCCACGCCTCGCTGGTTTCTATGGCAACAATTCACGATTGTGGATTTGAACTTGTTCCCCCATTCATCTTACTTGCCAGACCTGGTCCCTCCGACTTCCATCATTCCCGCAGATGGAAAAGATTTGGCTGGCGGCCATTTTGCCAGTGATGATGATATCATAGCTGCAGTCGAAGGGTTTCTTGAGTCCTAAACAGAAGAGTTTTTCTAAACTGGAAAAAAAGCTCTTCAGCACTGTTGGAGCAAGTGTTCAGGCCTTAAGGGAGACTATGCTGAAAAAAAATGTTCAAGAATCCGTTATCTTTTCAGTTAGTTTTTGTAATGCTTAGAACTTCTCATGCACTCCTTGTATGTCAAAAATCTGATACGCTTGGATGATGGACATTGTCTGTAATCTATGAGTGTGTCTTCTAAATAGTTCATTTTTGGTGTACTGCGTTTATTTTCATCGTTTAACTCTTTAAAGATCGACATGAGAAATAACTTACTCGTAGTGTTTTTACTGGTTGGTCTTGGTGTTTGTTGCGTGTCCGGAACCAATCTATTCGTCGCCGAGAGTCCACTGGCCACCGGTCAGTAGATATTACGATATTAAACATGTAGTCTGATGATCAGTACATTTTAATTTTACAAGTCAGAAATTTATATGCCACACTTTAACACCGGTCGTGGAGCTTGGTAAATGACGGCTTGCCAAGACTCACAGGAGGGGTGGCAGCTCTATAACAGGCTCCGAAAAGCCACTCGCAAATTGACTTCCTCAGTGTATATGATTTTTTGCGTTGCCACAAATAAATTTCGTCGGTTCTTATTTATGGCTAAGCCGACCAGAGCAATCGGGATAAAGTACCCTGCCCATGGATAAAACGGAAATACATAATGGCATTGCCCGGATACGAACAGTCCACTTTCTGGATCGAGGGCCGGCACTCTACCACTGAGATATTTCGTTTCCATTTTGTCCGCATTCCTACTATGATATACACGCCCGTCTCCTCAATTCTCAATCTTCTCCCCCTTCATCTATCCATCCATTTACTATCCCCCTTATTCGTTTGTTTTAATCCGCCTTTCGGTCGTTGGATCATTTCTTCATTCGGGCGTTCATTAGTGCGTTCACTGGGTATTTATCAGGCATTTTGTGTGTCGCGGTCTAGTGTCTACTGCTTGTTTTTTAAGAGAAGAAACGCTCGCTACAAGATTGATCAAAAAGCAGCGACTGGTGTTCTTTCGTGTGCACTATTAAAGAATTCTATTTTCACACAGATAACATAGATATTCAAGTCGTAATCGTTCCAAAAGAGACGCGATGTCGCATGTCATGCCTGAGTATTACGACTTTACCATGGTATTTAGCGGGAAGCAGGTGACCGCAAGATTGAATCGACAAGATGTCATCTCGGGCTTGGTGGGCCAACGTCGTGTTTACAAAGTCAGTCCGTATTATAAATGCGTAAATATCCGCAAGATTGATCGCTTTGCCTGTCCACATAGTTTCCTTTTAGACTGTTAAGTAATACAGAAGGTTCCTCGTGATTTTTATATAATTTGAGTCTTTACCTCAATATGGAGACGCAATTAGTGTGTAGTGCGGTAACATTATATATTATGTGTATTACACGGTGAAACGGTATATCTTTAACGAATTACATAATTCAAAAAGAAATTAGCGTAATCAATCACCTGTCAATCACTGAATTCGTGTAACCTGTAGAAGAGATGGGCTGTAGAGCTCATTCAAAATATACTCGCAAGACCAGTTTTTAAGTAACAAGAGTAAGCAGAGTGTTAACCTTCATCTATATATGCCCTTCTCTCACTTAATGGTTTCGTTTTCTTCGGACAGAAAGACTGGGCGACGTACGCCAGCGATGAAGTCGACGGCGTCTTTCTTGTCCATCGGCACGAATCAGCGCGCTTGGGGTTGACAATCGTAAGCCATAGAGCTTAATATGATAAAATATTATATTAAATAAAAACTAATTTTGTATCGTGGCTGCAGACAAAATATCGCTGGCCTGCAGGACCCTTCCACTTACGATGACACTCTAGATAAGAGGTAGATTTTTTAAAGAATCGGTATGTACTCGTTACAGGAAGGATACATGATGCACGATGGGGCGCCATTTCTGCTGCAACCTCACGAGAAATCGGGACGTCACGTGATACACAAGCTCGGTCATACGTATCCTAACTCAACCCACGATAATGTCGCAATCCATCGAAGTATTTCATACAGAATAGCTTAGCCTACTTGAATTAAAGTGTATTAAGACATTCGCGTTTTATATAGAAATTTGAACCGGCATATATCGATGCGCGACAAAAGATGCACACGTAATACGTGAGTAGTCCTGCTTATATCAAGTGAATAGCCGAACATGCCCTCCAATTGCGGGGAATTGTATTATTTTGTCTTGTTTTTATTATTTTTTAAACCCCTTTGAAAAACACAATTTGAAATACGATGTGATTTTACAAATGTACATGTTTTAGGGGAATAATGGACACGAATGAACGCAGATATTTATGTGCAGATACACATGCGAAGCGTATAATGAAATAGATTTTTTAGCTTTTCAATATGCGATATCACTGGTCATTCAGATTCAGATGGATTTGTGTTAAAAATAAGGGCCAGAATTTAAATCTTATCTAAGGCGCTCCTGGTTATTATAATGATTTTTGGGAAAAAAGTAATGTATCAAGTTCACTATTTTGTATCGTTGCATTTTAAGACGACAATTGTATTGCAGATTTTAGCTCAGTAAAATGTTAAATGTATAGAGCATTCACCGAGGATATACAACCCCTAATAATCCTTAATAAGTATAAGGATATAGACAATATTTTGGAGTTTGAATCAACAATTCCTTTCTTAGAACAATTTTCGTTACTCCGAATGCTTTTCATAAGGTCAGATGCGGAGACATCGGAGAGAGCCTGGTCTTTTAGATGGACGGCAGTTGTTGATGAAGACAAAGGTCGTCACCGACCTGACGATGCGTGACATGTGAGACAATCTTTTATTCGTTTATCTTTCTATTATTAATTGAACGTCATCGCTACAAAGACGCTGTAAATCTGTATGTGTGTGTCCCTCTGTCTGCCTTTATGTCTCCATGTTTGCGTCTTATTTCCTCCATTCTTCGGTCTGTGAAATTTTTAATGTTAAATGTATGTATGGTTTGTATAGAAAATTTGCGAAGATCAGAAAAGAAGCATGGTTAGCTTATGAAATTGAGGTTCTAATTCGAATCACTGGCTACATCTAGAAATTTCATAATCAAACTAGAGGCGACAAAACAATGGATGTTGCCTTTTTGAGTTTCATTATTGTCGTAGGATTATAAATATCTTCAGTTATCATTACTAATTTATCGGACTAGTGTCATAGTTGTCGCACTTGGCCTCAATTATCGTTAAAACTGAAAGTGGTACGTATCGTGACTTCAGTGTTCGCTCCAGAGTCGGGGAAATCGATGCTGATTTCTATATCGAGCAGTACTACGCGATGCTCGTCACGTTTGTATGTATAAAACCATTCAACGTTTTGTGACCGTCTACACATTATTGCCGGGGATGAATTGCTTTCTGAGATTGCATAAAATAATCCTAAATTTCCAGGTTTCACCAATAACTTTTATTATCGAAAAACCATTAATTTGTCATTGTTGGTTTTATACAGATGGTACAAAAAATATGAAAACTAAAATTTTACAATAATGTGAGATGTGACAATTCTGTAAATATCTGATAATTCCAGACAAATGAAATATCATGTTTCTGTAGTAATGTAATGGATTTATGTCATAAATGTGATTTTTTATTTCGGGGATATCGACATCGTGATATTACGCCGTGTAACGTGTACTCTGCAGATAAATAGACGATTTACCTCGCTGAGAAAGCGTGGCACACGCATATACTTCAAAGGAACTCAGCTCGAGATGTTGAAGGTAATTCTGGGTAATAAAGTTTAAACTACGACCTCCACCGCCAGCGGCACTACCACTACACCCGTGCTACACTATAATTTCAATTGTGCGCTCTCCAACCTACATCTTTTCATTCCAGAGCAGTATCCCTGGAGTGGTAGACCAACCACGAGTGTCCATCGACACAGTACGAAGAGCCACGTGCTCCAAAACTCTAGCGGAAAAATTCTATGGCTTGACGCGATACGATGAGTATGATGAAGTGATTCTGTGGACGGGGTCAGTTCTTAATACCACGTTTCACTTTATAAGGCAGATGACAATCACTTCACACGCATGTGATCGTACATTCATGTAATGAGAAAAGAACACTGACTTTGATCTAAATAATTTAGTTATAAAGATATAATTTAGTTCAAATATTGCACCTTAATATGGCCAACGAATTATTCAATTCTACATACTCGGCTTCCGGTTTTCTTACACAAGACCAAGAGATACGTACATTGCAAAGGATGTCCAACTACGACAACCAAATGCTTTCTTAAAATAATAAAATAATTCGAACTATAATTTAATTTCCTATCCGCACGTACAGATATTTTGATATACAATTCATCCGCCTCCACACGTGTATGATCCTCGAAGATAATAAACAAGAGATATTGATCAATAAATAATCGCACAGAGGATTCTTTGAGTTTAGAACGCTGTCTGGCTTCATTTTGAATTTCAGCGGTTATAGCTATTGTCGTCTGTTTCAATCGCGTTAAAATTTTTCCAAATGCCTGCTACAGGTATGACGTTGTGACGCCCCGTGGAGTCGCGGGTCGAATGATGGCTACGAATAACAATGGCTGTTTAGAATCGGGTGCCAAATCCATCGTTCGTTTTGCGATGAATATGGAGAGTTTCGCTATCGCCGCTCGCGCAATTATGATAGGGTCAGGGATTTGTATGTATGTATGTATGTATTTATAGGCTGATTACCGAAGTAATCGTCGTGACAGGCCATCCTGGGCCCTTATACAAAGCTAGCCTATTAATGTGGTTACCACGACAATCTGATTAGCCTCACTTATGAGGGGTGGGGGAAAACCCACCGAGTCTGGGCAGATAATTGATTTTTCTATCTACGCCACCGGTTCTAAATGTCTACATATGAACTACATATGTCGCACACTCCGCTAAGTCTATGATAGATTCATGTTTATTTACAATGACTGACGACATAGCTGAGGTAAGCGACATGGACAGCACATATAGAGCATCTGAAGCACAGCAAAGGAAAAACGCCCCAACAGAACCACACTGCAAGGGCTACCAAGACCCACATGAGTTTAAGGCGTTTCCAGTCCAAAAACGCAACAATTAGTATACTGGTTACAGCGGGATTTGAACCAAGGACCCCGGGATTTAAAGTAAAGCGCCCTAACCACTACGCTACCTGTCCCCAGGGCCCTCGACTTATCTGGTAAGCAATATTAAGGGGTGCGATACACCCGCGTACGTTTTCACACATGTACCACTTTTATTAATTAATCAAGACACACTTGCGAGTCCGCAACAAATCGGCTGTCGTTCACACCGCCATGTCACCACGCATCCATACGGTTCGTGATCATGCTATAAAAACGTGAGAATTCCACAAACGTGTTAGGTGAATTGCTAACCAGTGAGCTTTTCTGTTAAATGACTATATATCTTCTCCCAACACTTCCGTAAAAATAATTATTTTGTAGCAATATAGCCAAGGTTCTTCAGCACACTCACTCCTTATTCATCGTAGAGATCTTTTGAATACATTTCCTAGCGTTTGTACTTGAACAACCTGCCCCTAGTCTACCCGTGAATATCTGTCTTAGTTTCGTTCGACGCAATAAATGCACCTATACTCCCCAAGAAACAATATAGGAGCTTACTATGTGCATTCACATGAATGGCGTGTTGCAACGATATTATTTCGTATTTATCTGACAGTAATTTGGTATTCAGCCTCCACGAACTAAATACACTTGTTGTAGGTTTGGTGTCAAGAGAGACGGAGAAAGGAGTGACCCATTGGCGCTCCCATGTAAGGGAACCAACTACATTATGTCACCTTCCGGAGACACACCCTATGTTGTGTCGGGAATGGCCCGCACGCAGTGGTGGGATTACAGTCCATGTACAAACAACATGCTCCGTCGGTACCTCAAAAACATCCCTCAAAACAGGTCTGTAATTGTTACCCGTCATCCCAAAATTAGAGGGATGTCGCACCACAGTTTACGACGTTATGGCCCAATTACTTAATGTACCTCTAAAATATCAAATTTGCGTTTTTGTTTTTGAACAATGTAAAAATTAATAAAGAATCTATCCCAAAAACGTTTTGGTGTTTGTTTAGCCCGTAAATGACAATAATCTTGCACTTTTCTAACAGTACCCAAGTTTTTGCATTCTAAAATTCCCTTAAAACATAGAGAAATTTCACAAAAATGGCCAAATTCGCACGGCCGTATCAATCGGCTGTCACATTTGACATACATATATTTGGTAAATCATTTATTAATACCCATATGGACCATTCTTTTAACCATGTTTTAGTCATGAATTCAGAAAAGTATAAATATTAGTTCCTGTTTTTTAAAGGGATGTAAACGTAGAGGGTCCTAAGGTCCACTACGCCTTCCAGTACGCTCCAATACACACTGTAATACCTGTTAACATCAAACCTCAAAAAAAAACAGAATACCGTAGGCAAAAGGCAAAGGTAGAAATGTGGTCAAAACTCACGACATCGCTGATGCGACGAACACGTGCCGATTCAATAATGAGTTTCCCATGCTGACAATGCTGTAGGCGGATGGATGTCTTAGCTGAGTCACTGACCTACAATCTTGGTCGTCTGCCATTGACTCACAGCTATTTTCACTGTAGCCGCAGAAAATGAGATCGCTCTGGTACCGATAAAAAACAACCTGCTTGTTACATCTACTTTGTGGTGTTTTCGGTGCGAAGAAATGGCACTGAAGCGACTTTCTCGTGACGTCGCGTTGTCGTCGCGATGACGGTGCGGTGTGTTTCAACCTTTTGGATGCATAGACGAGAAATTTCTTAGTTAATCTTTTGGCTCAAAAACTAGAGTATAGAATATCGTAGACTTTCTCCTACATTGTTATTATCAATCACATAGTCAGCACGTAACAGAAAATTTACTGTTTTAAACGTTACGAGTAACATAGTCAATTGACAATGTGCAGCCAGATTTATGATTTATTTCGTGTGTTTGTATCAATGAGTGCATTAATTTTGTAGTGAACTTGTAGTTATCTGTTGTTGCATGGTTAATTGAACATGGAGTTTAAGGCACGTCGAGTCGAAGACCCATGGTTGATTTTCTTTGTCTAGAAAACGCCAATGTTGTCGTTGTTTCTGAATTTGTATTTATTAACGATTAAAATTAATTGGCCACGATAATAATTTCCACGGCTTCAGATGGCCCAACTGTTTGCGTCAAGCGGATTTCATCCTGAGAGACCGTCCGGTCTATATCGGTCAACAAGTAACACTCGATCGCCAATGTCGGTTTTTTGCCGGATCTGGAGCCATCGCAATCATAAATGATGTAGGCAAATCTATATTCACTAAAACTCAAAGTAGAACATTTTTAAGACAGTTACACACGCGAATTCCATTCTGTTATTAAAAGTAAAACGAGTATTGAAACAAAAAAGGTGAAATACAACATTTGTAGACCGGACCGCGAATATCGGTCAAGTGTCTCACATGAGGTTTACAAAGATTGTTTATGGCAACTATAATCCTTCTACACTCGCATATCGCGTCAGAGACAATGTCAAGAGGTTAAGCATTTGAGAGGCTTGCTCCAGCAATCGTGGATAAATGGCTTGGAGATCATTGCAGAAAAGTCGAGCGGCGGACAATTTCGAACTCGCGACCTCTCGACTACGAATCCAGACCGCCCACCATTTGACTAGTCACTTCTCCCACGACTCTTGGTCGAATAATTAGTTAGTTTTCTTTCTCCGTACATGTATGTAAAAAGCTAGTTCAGAAAATAGCTCGGCGGTCGTGCTCCATCGGGTTACATTCGTACGGATGGTCATCAGTTCTACAATCGTATTAGAACAAGTACCGTATATACTCGCCTATAAGACGGTTTTTGAAGACAACATTTCAATCCTTTAAGTCAAACCCCCCCCCGCCCCGGCTTACAGGCACAGGCGGGTCAATGAAGACAAAAAATTTGGGCAGTAAAAAAATACTGATACGTACCTTCAGACGTCTTTCTATTGCATTCTCTTTTCAGGCAATGAGTCCCAGTCGCGACTTGGGCGATAATAACAGAGGGCCCGAGGTGTTTATAAAGATACCTTATTCAGTGGAATCTTTTGATGTTTTCTTGTGTTTATAGCGTCTATTCTTTGTTTGTGAAAAAAGTTGGGAATGTTTGTGACATGTAGAATTGTATTCTATAGACTGTTTTGTGTGACGCCTCTTTGATATGTGTTCATTGTGTGACGTAGAATGGTATTCCATACACCGTTTTGTGTGACGCCGCGTGACGCCGCTTTGATATGTGTTTATTTATTTGAATACAACATAGGGTAAGTTTTCCATCCAAATTATAATGGCGGCCGATCGCCGTGAATGACTGCAGAAGGGGTAGCACCCTCAAACTCCACCCTCGACTTATAGGAGGGTCAAGAGCAAGACCACGATTTCGTCGGCCAAAGTTGGGGGGTCGACTTATAGGCGGATCGACGTACAGACGAGTATATACGGTAACTATCGCAATCTGCCAAGGCCAGTTCTAAGCCTCTTTGACCGTTTTTATTAAATTATTGAATTTGGCCATACCTCTTGAGGGGCTCGTCTAATTGACCGCAAATAGGCAGAAAACGTTATTCTGCGAAAATTTCTTCGTTCAAGCCACTTTTGTTGAGTAGAAGCTGGCGATCGGTGTTCTATTTGAGCCCTGTCGTTAATGTCGCAATATTGTACACAATAACTAGTAGTCAGTCTGTTTACTCAAGAACGAGTTGCATAAGGCGATGATAATACATCCGAAATGACTTGTAAATCAGTATACCAAAACACAACCCCACTATATATACCGTACGATTGATTGTTCAGCAGGCAAAAATCTGCAGTGATGGCCTAATGTGCCGCGTGTCCGTCGGCAATGAATCGGGAGGGGAATCAAGACAAGAAACGTATCTGCCTTTACCTGGAACACCTTGCGGTCCCGGCATGGTCGTATTCACTTTGTATCATCTACTCTGAAGATTGT
>WURV02204779.1:0-11418 GCA_011762755.2 Epimenia babai
ATATCGAGCATCTACCCATTTTAGAGACGGGTTTACTCCAGCAATCGGGGATAAATGACTCGCTGAGGATCACCGCAAAAAAGGTCAACTAGTGGCAAGATTCGAACCCGCGACCTTTCGGTTATGAGTCCGGTGTTCCTACTGCTCGACTAACTGCTTCCCAAAGTTCAACGATGTAACCCCCTGCGTTAGCAGCCTCAATGATAGAACACCCATCAACGTCGTAATCGACGCGTTTCCGTCCGATTATCGCTCGCAATATTGGCCGCAAACATGGCAAAACATTATTGAAGATGGATAGCATGCATAGCAAGCAATAATAATTTTTTATGTACGACTCTATATGAAAAGATGGATCGGAAGGAATTCCCTTCCCGAACCTGAAATATCGACCAGTCTCGAGAAATATCAAATATCGGAGCAATAATGGCTGGTCCACTGGTATCTCGTGAGCCGGAAGTTCGATATCTCTTGTCTGTAGTTTGTTTAAAAGCAGATGACGTCGCGGGGATGCCGATGTAAAACATTGTACGAGCTCAAAAATCTTTGAAAGCAGCAATGAATCATTTTTGATATCTTGGTATGAATGTTAAGTAATGGATTTTATCTAATTATTTCACAGTCGATCAATATGTATTACATTATTACATATTATATTGTGTACAATATTAATCGTGTTACTGTTATTTATCTACCGCCGGAAATGATAATTTGTGTCATACCTTGACACTTTACTACATAGTGCTTTAATGTTACATTGTTACGTAATTCGTCCAACAGTTTTATGACCAGTCTTTTATCTTTGTAGATGAAACAAGGCATTATGTCTGCCGTGTACAATATCACTACGCCATTCCTCGTGCCATCATACCTAATATTGTTGATAATGCTGCTAAATGAAGAGCATTCGGTGACACCATTTAGTTCTATGATGATTTTAGTCTACAATACGATGTATTACAAGTTTTTCTCTCTCAAGTCCACTGTCAAAGCCTACCTTCTCTGAAGAGCATTCGGTGACACCATTTAGTTCTATAATGATTTTATTTCACTGTGCGCGTCTTAGTATCTTTAGGCTCTTATATCTTCTAGGGAGAATAGATTAATTGTAAATTTCACGGTTTCGTGCAAATTATGCTACTTTTCATCATTACAGACCTTTATATCTTCCTATTTGTTTTTTGTGTATACCATGTTGTATTACCATTGTAAAGTGTCGCGGATAACTAGTTAGTTAAAGAGGCACTATAAATACAATAACAATGAATAATGAACATTATGGTATATTATATATGTTATTGTATCTATTATTGTCTACTCATCGTGTGCAATAAGATTTATTTGATTCAAAGTGCCTTAACAGCATTGCTGTCTAACACGCTATACATCAATGAATGCACTATTTAGAAACACTTATATTCTTTGTCGGGTGAATATGAAAGATCTGGTTGGAAGTTGACCATATATGGGGCACATTGTAGCGTTGGGGCAAATGACACTAAAATCTAATCACGATATTGGGCTAGAAACCCGAAATCTCTATTAAGACCTTATAAATACAACCTTGTTTGGTAATCATTTTTGATTCATCGATATCTCCGTCCAGTTTGCTTTTTGTTGCACGATTTAACAATGGTCATTTGGAAGTCGTGGTCAGGCCTGGAGAAATGCCCACTTACTGGTTTGAATGGGTTTTTATCCTTGATATCACCATTCGTAATTGTAACAGCCGACGGAAAAGGACGAAACACCACAAGGGACATCAACTCGTAAAGTACTTAACGACAGGCTTGAATCGACTCGTTTCATTGGCTATCAGCGGCGTTGTAATGTTTGTTTATGTCATTACCATGACGAACAGAATAGCCGCATTTTGGGATTCCAATTTTCTAAGGTCACCACTACGTCACGCGTTTCCGTTCAAGTTCAAGCAAGCGAATATAGGATCGATAACATGATTGAGGGAACAATTCTGAATAGGACATAGTAGTATTTTTACATGTTTTGAAATGTTTATGTATATTAGTTTGTATTGACTGCGAAGACAATAGACGATGTATATACTAGAGGTAAAAGGACCTTGCATCCGATATAACCGTCACCTTCACACGTAGGTGACAGCAACCGCAGCAATTAATATTTAACGTCATCACTTGCGACGTGTGAAGGCTTTCACGCAAAAGTTATTCAGAAGAAACCGAGGAAATGTTCCCCAAGCTATAGGTATCGATTTCGGAGGTACGATATAGCGTGTATTTCATTATTCCGTCAAAGATCAAAGTTTCCTCAGCCATCTTGAATAACAAATTGCGTGACCGCATCAAAGAGATATCTCTTAATTAGACGTCGGAATCAGAGCGATGTCCGTGCGCTCTTATCTTCCGTCGAGGTCCTCTCAATCGCCACTTCGCTCGGGACTACAGCGAGTCGCGTCGACCTTCCGCTGTCTTTCGCGACCGATATAGAGCAATGAGCGCAGTAAGCATGAGGTAAAATAGTGGTGGATGGCGTGCCACAGGGTCATAACGTCGCGCCATGTTTATTTTGTTTCTCCGCATAGATGTACGAATGGGTTTGTTATTGACCCGTTGCGTAAGATATATTAGCCCTCTTCACATTGCTCTAATTTGTTACGAGGGTCGCTGACGTCTGTTTTAAAGCTGCTATTCCAATGATTTGTTGTAGACCGCCGTTTGTCAAGCTGCGTAGGAGACCTTAAAAGTGCCGTATATACAGTTGAAGTTACACTTTATTAACATATAACGTGACTTGTGCGATATTGCTGATTACAATTCGCGTAGAATAGATAATTGTCACGGTCATCGGTCATCAGGATCCGAAATCACAGCTGGATTAGCAGAAAGAAGCCGAAAGAACCACCGACACTTTCATGCTTCCGGGTTATATAACTTTGGGCTTGAAAACCCGGAATATTTCGACTTTCTAGAACGGAAACGGAGCACATGCCAAAATAACGTTCTCGCCACCTGACCACTTTCATGTACAGATCTCCGCGTTTTAAATTCTTTTTGTCCACTCCCGAACACTCCCTCTCCAATCGAGGACTTGTCACCAGAAACGTCAGCATCATAAAGAACTCGATAGATAAATTTGCGGACAAAAATATTGACAAACTGAATTCTATAAATCAAGAAAAAAAATAATGGTTTAGGATATTAGGCCCATTTCATAAATTCTTTTATTGTGAAATTAAAAATATTTTTGTTATTGCTTACCCACCCGTTTGTTTATAACCCATCATTTCCGCACAGAACGGCATTCAATTCCTACCCAAACGACATTCTTGCATACTATAGTCATTACTCTCATTTCTATACTACTACATTAACTGTATTACTTATTTCTAGACTTAACTTTGCCTCAACACACCTGTATATCTGTATCATTGCGCTTGCGTTGTATTTAGAAGTGTGTATTTATAACATTGTACCTGCGCTGTATCTTAAGGTGTGACTTTGTACTTGCGCTGGATGTAAAAGTCTGTATCTATGCCATTGTACTCACGTCGTATATAAAGGTGTTCTTAACATTTTATCACTCAGCCGATGAAGCATTTCTTGTGTCTTCGATACCTCGTATTTAAGTATATGTATTGTTCTGTAGTCTTTAGCAGATAATGCATTGATCACTATTATCATATATTTCCTGTCGTAAGTTTATCGGTTAGTGAACCGACATCATCGTCGCGTGAAGAGCGTTCAAGACGAAGACGGTACCATTTTTTAAGACCAACAAAAAATTATTGAAGCCCGAGCTTGAGCAGACGCAAGGAATGCTTCATCGGATTAATGAGTGAGAACAAGAGAATAAGTAAAACACACAGCGCAAGTACAAAGATATGGATATACAGGGGGGTAACAGCTAGTCGAGAATACAAAATTAATAACAAAAGGCCCAAGAGGCCTCAAGACGCTCACCTGAAAAAGGGGAAAACGAGAGAAAAAGAAAGAACAAGAGGCCAAAGAGGCGATCTTGATATTAGAACGAGAAGAAAACGAGACCGCTTGACATCATAAACAAGAGGCCAAAGAGACCCGACTGTACCTGAAACAATTTACGACACCAAAGAGACCTGACAATCCCCATTATGACAATAAAACAGGACAAGGGGCCAAAAGGACCCGACAATACCTATTACGATACTGAAACAAGACAAGGGGCCAAAGAGACCCGACAATACCCATTACGACACTAAAACAAGAAAATACAAATCTGTGGGAAAAACCTAGGCTGAAATCACATCAAATTGCGAAAATAGAGATGCCCTAAAGAATTCTGAATATCTGACAAATGGCAGACCTTCGCACCAAGCTGACATGGAGATAAGAATTCGACCATCGGCATAAATTACTTTCCTTAGGTGCAATAACGATACCATAAACAAATCTAGAAAAGACCAATCCACGGACAATATTTGCCAAATGGCAGACCTCTGCGATAAGCGGTTCTTGAGAAGATTTTTGAGAAGATGTTGACATAGGACGTATGGGCGGATGGACGGCCGGACGACGGACGAACTCCAATCAGAAAAGCTCACCGAGCATAAGCTCAGGTGAGCTAATAAATCGCATATGGTGGTGTAGAAATAAATAAAAAACAAAAAATAGTGTATAAATGTGATATTATGATAGCACGCGATAATGTAGTTTGTTTGTTATTGATAGTAAGATGTTTTACACCGGTGAGTAATTTAATCCAGATTTTTTTACCCACAGACTCACGCTACGAACGACACGGACGAAATGCTTTAACTAATGCGTTCATCTCCGTATGACCGCCGTCCAGTCCTCACTAATCTGTCATGACAGAAACCGCACCTACGATCCTCCTTAAGACTCGACCTTTCTCAATATCAATCAGATCCCATCTCTTAACCTCTCCTCGAATTGTCCTCGGCTGAGGGCAAGGTCTTTACAACGTCGCCACTCAAGTGTTGATAATTAAGCGTGAAGGTAGTGGCGGGATTGGATGACATGCACATGTGATGATTGGTAACAACGTCGTCAAGGTGTCGTCCTTTTCACGTAATCTTGGTATGACATTTGATCCGAATCTAACTCTTGAGCAACATATAGGTAATGTTATAATTGATCGTTTGTCTCATGTACAGAATGCTGCATGTCGTGTTGTTATGAGAAAGGTAAATTCTGTCCGATTACTTCCTCATTAATCAGTCTCCATTGGCTTCCCATTCGTTTCAAAATTGAGTTCAAAGCTCTCCTTTTTGTACTTTTTGGTCTTTACAATCTCGGACCTGGTTATATTAATAATCTCTTATCATTCTATGTTCCAACACGCCGTTTGCGGTCATGTAACACGCACACAGCTGTGGTCAACCCATGTCGTCTTATATCATCTGATAAACGTTCTTTTTCTAGTGTGGGTCCTAAATTGTGGAATGCGCTCCCAATATCATTACAACAAAAATCTTTTGTGTCATTCAAATCCCAGTTGAAGACATATCTTTTTTCACGAGCTTTTACATGATGTCAACAAATTGCTACATTTTATCCTATTTGAGTCATCTTTTAAGTATTTTATATATTTTTATCATGTGAAGCGCAACTGAGAGCATATATATGTTGATGGCTACGCTATATAAAATACATTTACATTTCAAACGGATCAAATATAAAGTACCATATCGCTTATTATTCCAGACATATCAGACTCCTCTTCCTATTATTAGTTGATCTAATGAAATTAAATATATTTGATTGAGGTGTACTTTTTAGTTTAGCTGTTAAACTCACTTTACATGAGTAAACACTAATAGTTAGTCTAAGTATCTGCCTACTTAATCTACGATTATATCCAATACAATACAAATAAATTTCAGTGAAATACGTACGGTATAATGTATTCTAAGGCCATATTATGTGATACATAAATAAATATTCTCTACAGAAATAATGACTAAGCACTTGAGTAGAACGTCGAATGAAGATTCGATTAAACATCTCTAAACGACTGTGAATAAACACTCAATAAAAACAAAAAGTATCACCGACCTTTAACTTGCTTATATCAAACGCCAAACTCATCTCCTTATTTACCGTCTATGTAGGTGAAGATTATTAGACGACGATTAGATTAACGTTCGCGTGCTTACCGGATTGAAGTCCCGGCTTCTTGAAGTGTGTTTACTCACAATGGATGCGCGCGGCGAAGGTTTTTCTCGAAGACGAGGAATTCCTCAATCCCGTTGTAATGAAAGCATCAACGCTGTCATATATTCCAATGTCGACAGCGTAAACTGTGGATCGATTTGTGCTCCATTGAGTTAAAACACACTTCTACTATATACAAGTATGACCGTAATCATATTTCTTACGGACGTCGGAAAATCAGTTTACAATTCAGTAAATCCGATGTTACAGAAATCACGAAAATGATATTCACGTCCCGTCGCGTGTGGCGTTTTACGAATCGGCGAGCGTCGTTCGATTTTTCCTGACCACATAAACGATTATGATGATGAGATATAGCACGTGGTAACGTGATTATAAAATGGTCCCGTACACTACACCAGCATGTGGACTGGTCTTGACGGTAATTGAACGCGGCGCGGCGGCTGTACGGCGTCGATCCAAGCTCCGAGCAAACGTGACGGGGCGATGAATCGGGACCGAGACAACGCTAATGAAATTTTTCACTCAATATGAATTTATGCAGTGCACACTAGTTGGAATATTATTGCTTGTCCAGGGCCTTATCAGAATCAGAAACATGGTGTTAAATATAAAGTAGCACACGTTTATATATATATTTCAGCCGGAAGTTAAGTATGGGTGCCGAGTTAGTCAGATCGCAAAAGGAAGTAAATGTGATACCATTATAATCGGTCGGTCGGGTCAAGCATCAACATGCGTCAACATCATCTTTCAACCGTAGAGTAACCGGATAGCAACCGGAGAGTCACCGGAGAGTAACCGGATAGTAACCGGAGAGTAACCGGATAGAAACCGGAGAGTAACCGGATAGTAACCGGAGAGTAACCGGATAGTAACAGGAGAATAACCGGATAGTAACCGAAGAGTAACCGGATAGTAACCGGAGAGTAACCGGATAGTAACCGTAGAGTAATCGGATAGTAACCAGAGAGTAACCGCAGAACAACTGGACAGGGGAGAAACACAAACTCGTCTGCGTATTCCTATTTTTAAAACATATTCTAGAATATTACAGAAATATCACCAAAAATTACACCAAAAATACTAATATGTGTGCGGCGCTAGACAATGTAATACTCGAAACCTGCAAACGAAACGAGAATCGTCACTATCGTTCACCGCGCGATTCTGACACATTCTATATGTGACATCAAATATTAACAGATTACCGAATATAACATTATAAACAAATATCGAAAACACACTATTAATTCGGTCAGGTATGCTATCGTTTATCAGAAAGTAGCCGTGGCAGGTGATATCTGATATCTGATAACTAATTAAGGTATTTACCAATACAATTAGATCATTTCATTAACACCTGTATTAATTGACTCTTCATCACATCAATGAGAGACTGACTAAAAGCTTTATCGTTCTATTTTATCCACCTTTCTGTCACGTATATCCGTAGAAAATATGTTGACGACGCGTCGAGCGTTAAAGTATGACGGAAGAAGCCTGTTCGGCGAGACGCGCTGGCATAAATGTCGTTAATTTCGGGTTCTATATGACTCTCGGCGTCTTCGTTCCGTTTGTTCATTACCGTTAGATTAAGTTACTAAAGCATTAGATATCAGACTGTGTAATATTAAGCCAATCGACTGCGTGTTGTTATGAATGAAGCACGATAACAGTGGCGTGTACTCCGATACGGGTATCTGAGGCTGTTGCTTGTAAAAGCGAACAAGCCAATGATATTTTTGCGGAGCGATCGATTGGATGATGGGGGATGTGTTGTGAATGGGTCACCGGGAAGTGGTTGTTTACGAGGGGATAACGCGGTAAACGGTGACGGAGGAGACGTAAACCTGACAGGGTGCAAAAATAAAACACAAATGTCGGATAGAGAAAGAAAACAGAAGAAAAGAGAAATGAGAAAAAGAGAAAACGTATAGATAGACTGGGACGGAGAGAAAGAGAGAGAGGGTGAGAGAGGGAGAGAGTGACATAGAGAGACAGATAAAGAGAGAGACATAGAGAGAGAAAGACAGAGGCAGAGAGAGAGAGAGAAAGAGAGAGAGGAAGATAGGGGTATGGGGTAGGGAGAGGGAAAGAGGGAGGGAGAGATGGAGCGGGTGAAATTTGTGCGCCGTTTCTCGCTGTCTAGAGCACGTAGGAGCTATTCGGAGCTTAGATAGCAATAGATAATAATAAATAGTCACAATAAAGAATAATATTGACGAGCCTTCGGCTGCCAGGACAGGAGCCTTCAACTGGTGAAAGACAAGGCCGTTGATAGGAATACACAGCGTCCCAAAATTGCATTTTTTCGACGACCTGTTACAAACTAAAAATGTAACGATTATACGCGATATGGGTATCATTAGAAAGGCCTGCTTCTCTTTAAAATAAGCTCTAACAAATTGAAATTAATCAACATTTAACGGGGATATGGATATTTTCCCGAGACAGGTCAAAATGCCATCGGGACCAAGTTTCACATCCTATACCGTGACCCAATTAACATCCTTCCTGTTCTGGAGGCGAACATTGAAGTTTAGCAGAGCAGAGTGTTTAGGCATTTGTGGTGGGCGCAGGATGGGGCACTCCCATCGTCTTAGAGCTGTGCGAGATCGTCTACACCCAGTCTTTGGTGATCGCGTGATCGCTCTGAACCATGACGTGGAGTGGCCACCTCACTCCAGAGACCTTACCCCTTGTGACTTTTACCTCTGGGGATTCCTGAAGTCCATGGTCTACACGACTCCATGTTCCGGCTGACTTACAAACACTGAGAGACCGAATAACCGCCGAGGTCGACATAAAACTTGGTCCCGATGGCATTTTGAGCTGTCTCCGAAAAATATCCATATCTCTGACAAATATTGATTTATTTCAATTTTTCATAACTTTTTTAAAGAGAAATAGCAGCCCTCTCTAATGATACCCATGTATATTCGTAACATTTTATGTTTGTAGCAGGTCGTCGAAAGAAAACTTACATCTTTTTGGGCGACGCTCTCTCTCTCTCTATATATATATATATATATATATATATATATATTATGGAGATAGATAACAGGATAATAGGATAATGTATTGTTGCGGGGATGGCTTTGAGATGTTGTCGGCTGTGTGCCGGGATTCTAAAGTTGATGCTACCTCCTTCATCTACGCCATCTCGTTCAAAAAAACAAAATTGTAAAAGATACATCGTCCTTACTAAAAATATCCGAATATCCGAAGCTTATGCAGTCTAGTGTAAGTTGGTGAAAAGCATAGTTTATGCAATTTGACCTCGTAACCCCCTCGCATGTCAATAAGCATTTTCAACCACCACATCTCCGTCGACGAGGGACAGCCTGGTGCTCTTCCTACTGAGTTACAGCGAGATTTTTTCCTGGGTGGTCTCCCTAAACCTCTTAATCCTAGCGACAGACAAGAACACTTCACTCAGCAAACATCATTCATTGTTCGCCTGTATAAATTCAACGTCTGAGATGCGATGTTTGGAAGAGAATTTGACGTTAAAACAAAAACACTAAAACAACAAAGCGCTTTGATAAAACTCACGCGATTTATACACGCGTTGGATGAAAATCCATTCGAACGGGAATTCTCATTAATATGCAGATGCAGGGTCTTCATTTGCATACACGGGCGGACGCAAATAATGCGACGTACGATTATGTCAAAAACACCTGTGAGTAATAGGCGTTTGATAACATCGCTATGTCTCGGAGATAATCGATCACCCGTTCAAGCTGACAGCGGGTGGTGATTGGTTGGCGGATAATAACAGCATGGCGGCCTAAACCCGTCACTTTTCTTTATTATTGTTGTGGTTATCTCTAATAATTATTTATTAATATAATTTTATAATTCTGTAAAATTTCCGATGTCTATAGAGATAGCAGATACGCATGTTTACCTATTAAAACGATAGTCAAATTGTCGGTGTCTTCCCATTATCTCTATTCCGATAACGAAAAAATCCCATTATTTCTACGATTTAGTATCGTCGCAGACTTAATGATTCGTACGAGCTATGTACTAGATTGTTGTATCCACACGGAGATTTTTTACGGAGGGGGGGGGGGGGTTGTCGTTATTAGATCATTGGTCCAACATCAAGAGCATTCTGGATCGTTTCCCGCTTCAGCCAACGTATTACCCGCGATCTTTTCGGGCAAAAATGCCATAAACGCCATCTGTCCACGGGGTTCTGGATATGAAATAAAATGGAATTTTAGTGATTTTTTTTGTGCTTTTTTGAAACATGGCTATCAAAGACACGTTACAAATTTGCGGTTAGTATGATTAACTAGAAATACCGTTCAAAATCGAACTGGATAATAAATGAATCGAGAATAAATGAGACAAATACAGTATGATTACGGATGAAGGAAAATCACAAATACGCGCAGTGGAACAGCGTCGAACATAAAATCACACTGTAAAACGATGTTGAATATCAAACGGAAAATACAACAGATAACACGCACGCACGCATACACGCACGCACGCACGCACGCACGCACACACACACGCGTACTCGACGATTTTTAGCAAAATAATAGCATTTTAAAACTTAAATTCGAGGCATTTGATTAAGGATTAACCTAAATGACCTTTACATACACAATTTTACAATATTAATGAAATTAAATATATCCTTATACATCTTCTGATACTGATTTAATAAATTATTTACAAATTAATCAAATAGCCATTGATCAAACAGAAATATACAAATCAGAGAGTCCCGCGTGTTCTCGAGTACCGTAAAAATGTCGTGATCGTCTTTAATTATTTCCTGAATACCGTAGTAAACTTAATTACTGATTTGATTAACGAAACTCACGAAGCGATGATGGCATCAACGCGGGGCTGAACGCTGAAATAGATGTCATGGTGACGTATCCAACACCCAACATCCACTGTGGTTGGTGATTGTGATCGATGATCATAGTCTTATATTCACATAAGAATATCATAAGATATATTTGATAGGATCGGCGAAATGCGTCAAGATAAAAAGAAGGATTTGATCTCATAGACAATGATGGCGGTCGACACATGTGCTTCCATACACGTGGGGTGCGATTTACTATCGGTCGGTTGGTTAGGAAGTCTGTCGGTCCGCCAGTAGGACGGTGAGTGATTCAATGAATGAGTGATTCAATGAGTGGGTTATTCAATGAGTGAGTGATTTAATGAGTGGGTTATTCAATGAGTGAGTGATTTAATGAGTGAGTGATTCAATAAGTGGGTTATTCAA
>WURV02204790.1:0-11416 GCA_011762755.2 Epimenia babai
ATTGGCCAGGGTGCATGAGCAGAGTCTTAAGGCTAGAGCCTTGAGTCTATTACCACGTCCTCAGGACGTGGTTTTTAGGTTTAATCGTGAATTCAACTTGTAAGTGCAACTCTTTAAGAGTTGCACTTACAAGTTGAATTCACGAAATCTTATGTGGACTATGTTGGGCGTTTGGCCAAAGGAGATTTTTCCGCAGTTTTTAATGTACCAGTTACATCAACCATGATACAAACCCTGTTGCATTACCTGCCGGATGAACAGGACGATACGGAGAAATTTAAAATTATTTGTGAGTATTTTAACTCTGAACATTTCTCGGAAATACCGCGTAATTGGATTGGTGCCAGGATTTTTGCAGTTTTCAAAGACAAAGTAAAAAATGAGGCATATACAAACTGGGAAAAAGCTGTGCGGAGGTTAAGCGGCTTTTTAACCGATGTAAACCACGTTTCAACTTATATACCCTATTGTGATGCGTTTATTATGGATCAGCCTATGGCAGAAATTGTTGGAGATAGCAGATTAAATATTGAGGAAAGATACAATGTGAAAATATTTAGCCTCAACAACTGGCAGAGTTTTCTTGACTGGCTGGATAGCACTGAGACAGGGCTTACGGATGAGCAAAAGCAGGATTTATGTTCCGCATACCCTTGGTTTCCAGCAAACGAAATATAGAAAAGGGGCGTTACCTTTTCAAGGAAAAGCTGTAAGGCTGAGCTTGCGGATGGACACTTCACTTATGGTCGCTCTGATGATTGGTATGAACGAAGTTATCATTGGAGACCCTGGATCATCAAAAAATGTCCAATACAGACGGGTTTATCAAAGATTTCGTGTCTGATAAGTTGCGGTGGTACGAGGCAACAACTGACTAAGGCGAGCGGGGATGTTCACCAAGATGGAAAGTTAAATTATTGAACTGTTTAGCTGCTGAGTGTGAGAAGGAAACTTGATATACTGAGGTTTATGAGTGCACTTGCACAAGATATTAGACAAGCTGTCCGCCAGTTCATTATCCGTGAATAACTAATTGTAAGGATCCAAGCCATGTCATTACATGCCCCTTATCGTGCAGACCAGGTTGGAAGTTTGCTACGCCCGCAAGCCATTAAAGATGCGAGAGCAGCACATGCGCAAAACAAACTTGATGATGATGGTTTGAAGGCCATTGAAGATGAATGCATAAGAGATGTTGTCGGTAAGCAGGAGGCAGCCGGTCTTCAAGCTGTAACTGATGGTGAGTTTCGCCGAGGCTGGTGGCATTTTGATTTTCTTGCCGGGCTTGATGGTGTTGATTTAGTTGAAACGGGTGAAAGTCTGCCTTTTCAGGGTGCGGAGACCAAGTATCAGAACATTAGTGTTACTGGCAAAGTTGGTTTTAGTGATCACTACATGCTGGATCATTTTCGTTTTCTGAAGGATACCGCGAATGTAACTGCCAAGTTTACGATACCCGCTCCATCGGTTCTCCATTTTCGAGCGGGCAGAAAATCCGTTAGTAAAGAGATCTATCCTGACCTGGATAATTTTTTTAGTGATACAGCAGAGGCGTATCGTAAAGTCGTTAAAGCATTTTACGAGGCAGGTTGTCGTTATCTACAGTTTGATGACACGGTGTGGGCCTATTTATGCTCAGAAAAAGAAAGGCAGGCTTCAAGAGGGCGGGGCGACGACCCAGATTCTTTACCGGGAATCTATCGTGACATGATCCTGCATGCCTTACAGGACAAGCCGGATGATATGAGGATTACTACTCATGTATGCAGGGGTAATTTTAAGTCCACCTGGATATCGGAAGGTGGCTACGAGCCTGTTGCAGAGATTTTACTCGGCGAGACGAGTTACAACGGTTATTTCCTTGAGTACGATAGTGATCGTGCCGGAGACTTTCAACCATTACGTTTTCTGCCTAAAGGTGATAAGCGTGTTGTGCTTGGTTTGATTACGTCCAAGACAGGAGAATTAGAAAACGGGGATGATGTATTAAAGAGAATTGAGGAAGCGAGTCAGTTCGCCGACCTTGATCAATTTTGTCTTAGTCCGCAATGTGGTTTTGCCTCGACAGAAGAAGGCAATGTGCTGACAGAAGATCAGCAATGGAATAAATTAAAGTTTATCGTGGATATTTCTAAGGAAGTATGGAATTAATCTTAAAGATGTTTTTATTTAGTCTGTGAGGGTTTAATTCCCCGCCGCCTGGGGCCTTACCCCCACTTTCGCAAGAGAGACTATCAATACTCCGTCAGCTTGCTGTGAGGTAGTCTAATTTTATATTCCCGCAAAATAACAGTATCATGCAGGTGATACTAATTTCTGTTTACATTTCTTAACTTGCTACAAAATTCACGACAACTTTTTACCACTAACATATTTTATTTATGCGTTTGCATCTGAACTGGAAACGTCTTAGCCGGAAAATCCACTATTGGGGGGCATTAGTCATTGCCTTACCAATAATCATTGTGTTGGTGAGTGGCATGTTACTGCTATTAAAGAAAGATATTCACTGGATACAACCGCCAACAGCGTCTGGTCAGGGTGACGTTCCAACATTAAGTATGCCCGAAATCCTGGAGCTTTCAAAAAGGATACCGGAAGTAGAAATTAATGATTGGAGTGATATTAATCGTATTGATTTAAGACCGGGAAAGGGAATAATGAAAGTGCGTACTAAGAATGACTGGGAAGTGCAACTTGATCACCAGACGGGTGAAGTATTGCATGTGGCATACCGGCGTTCTGATTTTATCGAGTCAATCCACGATGGTACTTTCTTTCATGATAAAGTTAAGTTATGGGTTTTTTTGCCGGCAGCGATAGTGCTTTTAACATTGTGGGTGACAGGAATATATCTATTCTTGTTACCTATATTGGCGAAAAAGAAGAAAAATCTTTTTTGAAACAACTGGAAGTTTAATTCTGGGTTAAAACTTTCCATTTAGTCCGATTGTGAGACCAAACCCTGGTTCATTGCTACCAGAACCATGGGTCCGGTAGGCAGTATCCAACAAGTTTGTCAGTGCCAGGTTGATATCAAAATGCTCACTAATACGCTTACCGCCGCGGAGGTTAACAAGTGTATATGCAGGTGTTCCCCCTGGTGGTATACGTTGAGTATCATTAATATCGCCGGCGCTTAACTTATTTGCTTTTACTGCGTGTGTTGCTGAGAAGTCCAACCATAAGCTATTTTTTTTATTATTCCATTTGATGCCAATTGTTGATGTCATTGGCAGCGTACGGCTTAGTGGTTCTGTTATGGAAGTAGCAGATGAGGTGGTGCTAAAAACGTCTAATTCGCCCTCAAGCCAGGTAACATTGCCATATGGGGTTATGTTATTGTCGAAAGTATAATCTGCGCTCAATTCCACGCCTTGTGAAAAGCCACTAGAACTGTTTTGTTTGGAGACTTCTGTTAGGTCACCAATTATCCTGCCTGTAGGTGTGCTTGTAATATAGTCTTTAATTTGAGTGACATAATATGTTCCTGTGAACTGAAAGTTCTTATGATTGGCTTTTGAGCCGAGTTCGTAAGTTAAAAATTTCTCTGGTTTAAGGTTTGTTGCAGCAATTTCTGTTTCATTGCTTCTGCTCGCGCCAAACCGGCTTAGATCAGCGATATTAGGGGCACGAAATGACTGACTGATCCCGGACCAGATTTTCAAGGCATCATTATCATCAAGACTATAGATCGCTCGAATAGAATTTACATTGCTTGTCCAACTATCCGAAAACGAACTGGCCAAACCAGTTTCTGGGTTTTCAAATTTTCCAATCTTTGCATTAATATGAGTAAAGCGACTAGTGGTGAGCACGCTTAGTCTGTCCGTTAAGAAAAACTGTACCTGAATATATGCACCGAGTAGTTCATAAGTCGAGTCATCGCCAACTGGACCTTGAATACGAATACGGTGTAGGCTGCCATTGGCATTAAAATCACTGCGAGCACTGTCTACCTTATCCTGATAATAATCGATGCCATATACGAGGTTTGCAAATGACAGAGAACTTTCAAGTTGTAGATCTGCGCCAAACATTCGTGAGTTAAAAGAGTTGAAGATAGAACTGTTGTCGGATTTAGTTCGCTCACCATCTTCATCCCAACCCTGGTAGGACAAGGTCAAGTTAAGTTTTTGTATATAGTTGTTTAACTCGAGACTACTTAGTTTGACGTAGTTAAGACCGCGTTTTTGATCTTTGAATCTACGCAAATCTGTTCCAATAGCTGTTCCTGCAAAACTTTTGGAAAATGTGGTTGAGTGTGTTCGCCAGACATCTTCCTGGGAAAGTGTTTGATGGACGAAGGTGAGATTCCATTCATCATTAAGATTGATATCTAGACGAGCGTCATAAGAATATTCGTCATAGCCTGTATTCGACAGGGTGCCAAGATTTGCTGCATCGATATCATTGAAGTTCTTAAATGAATAACCCAGGTGCAAACCCCATGATTGTCCTTTGCCAATCTCGAGTTCTGTTCTCGAAATATGACTGTTCTCAGCAGTGGACAGGCGGTTGAACTGCGAACCGTGAATAAAAAACTGGCCCTCCTTTTTATGAGCGAAGCTGGATGATTTAGTTTTCAGGTTTAATGTTCCGCCAATCGCATCACTACCGTACAGGGCTGACGCGGGACCATTCAATAACTCCAGGCTTTCTAAAGTGTTGAAGTCCACTAAAGAAAAATACTCATTAGGTCCATCACGATAGACGGAATTGTTGTATCGAACGTTATCGATGAGCGCTAAGGTCCTATATCCGGTAAAGCCCCTGATAAAAGGGGAACCATGGCCATTTGCTGTTTTTTGTATCAGCACTCCCGGTTTGTCTGTCAGTGCTTCAGGCAGGCTCCGAAACTGTTTTTGTTTGAATTCAGATTCCTTAACAACAGTGATTGAATAGGGGGAATCAAAGACTGAAGCGGGGCTTCGTGTAGTGGTAATAACTAGTTGCTCGAGTTCAGTTTCATTGTCGTGAACGCCCACTTCATAAAGACCCTTCTCTCTGTGGCTTTTTTCGTCGCTCGCATTCACTGCTGACATACACAGGCATATCAGAAAGGGAGCCAGCCATTCGAGTTGCTTCGGGTTTCGCATAAGTCATTGAAAATTTAGAAATAAAAATTATAAATCTAAAATAGATCTATAACAATAATGGTAATCATTCTCATTTAGTGTTATCTTAGCGCTCCGCAGAATATAAGAATTAATCTAAATATTTCTTTTAACTAACTGAATCTAGAGGGAGATCAATATGTTAGCTAATGTACTACGCATTGGTGTTGCAGGTTTTATCCTGGCAGCGCAATTCACACAAATTGCCCATGCCGGTGAAAACTTATGGGTATACGCCAGGGGAACTGATACGCGCCCAAAGGGCACCTATGAAGCTAAGTTAAATTACATAGCCAGACTTGGTAAAGATTCGGGCAGTTATGCCTTCCACGATATCCGCCCGGAAATCGAATATGGCTTTACAGACAAGTTCACCATGTCTGCCGCCCTGATGTTATTTGGCCACAATTATTCAGGTATTGAAGTTGGGAATGACCCGGTACATGAAACCCAGCAGGCCAATGGAGGCAGTGTTGACCAGTTTAAGATTGGTGGTTTTGAGCTCAAAGCTAAATACAATATTTTGAGTCCTTACAAAGATCCTGTCGGCTTGTCTGTCGGCTTTGCCTGGGAAAGAAGGGATAGATACCGCCTGGATGGTGCCCAAATCGATCAGGATTCTTTTGTCCCGATGATATTTCTGCAGAAGAATTTCCTGGATGACACGCTGCAGTTTTCATTTCTGGGTAAAATGGAGCTTGAGCGACGCGTAACGCCGGGTGTACTAGAAGAAGAAATTGCATTCGAAGCAGCGATAGGGGTTTCTTATCGTATTGCACCTAAGTGGAACATCGGTTTCGAATTTCGTCATCAATCAGATTACTTATGTGTCGAAGAGAACGGTATTCCGGAAGTGGGTGTTGAGTGCTCTGAGTTCGACCTCACTGATTGGAACATAGGCGATCAATTCCAGAATGGTAATTATATTGGCCCAAGTATCCATTATGCAGAACAAAAGTGGTTTGCTACTCTGGGAGCGGTATTTCAGTTCTCCGGCGGTGGTGGGAATGCATTTAATAAGGGTAATAGAAACTTTGACGAGCATGAGAAGGTGCACGTTGGTTTTCACATAGGATATAACTGGTAGTGAGGACATTAATATAACTACAGCGATTTATGAAAAGACGATCGTTTATACAGTTATTTTCAGGTCTTTTGTTTGGCCTGTTGCTCAAACCCTTTGAGCTTCAGGCCAAAACTTATCTGACAATAGAACAGGCAATGAAAGTTCTCTGGGGTGATGCTGAAATGACCCCGGTTAATGTGGTATTGACCAGAGAGCAGATGAAGTCGATCCGTAAAATGTCAAAGACGAGAGTCAGAAATAAAGTCGTAAAAACATGGAAAGTCGGTGAACAAGGCTGGTTTATTGTAGATCAGGTGATTGGAAAGCATGAAAACATTGATATGGCTGTCGCATTAACGAGCGCTGGTAAAGTGAGGGGGATAGAAGTGCTGGTTTATCGTGAAACGTACGGACATGAAATAAGAAATGAAAAATGGCGTGCCCAATTTCACGGTAAAGACTATACCCAGGTACTAAAGCTTGATAAACAAATTAAAAATATATCAGGCGCGACACTATCCTGCAGGCATGTAACCGATGGTATTAATCGGCTTACACATACATGGGAACAGGTACTAAGAAACTTATAAGTCTGCTTTGTTTTAGAAATGAATTCAATTTCCCGATGTAAACCCTTATTGGGAACCTACGTTGAATTAACCCTGAGCTCGGAGAAAGAAAGCGAAGATACTCTCATCGATATGAGTATCGCAGCTTATGCAGAAATTGAAAATATAGAAACTCTTATGAGCTTTCATAACCATGATAGCGAACTTTCCTATGTAAATGAATACGCACACCTTAAACCTTGTGAACTGTCACAAGAGTTAGAAGAAGTACTACTTCAAGCCCTGGAAATAAGCAAACGTACAAATGGACTTTTTGATATTAGCATTGCTTCTGAACTGGTAAGGCGAAAAATGTTGCCAGAACATAAGACTGAGGCTGACAACCTGGCAAATTGGCAAGATATAAAATTAGAGAATGGCCTTGTTAGTTTCGATAGACCCTTGCTTGTAGATCTTGGCGGTATTGCTAAAGGCTATGCAGTAGATAAGGCATTGTCTGTAGTATGCAAAGAAGTAGATATGATAATCAATGCCGGTGGGGATATGAGGATGTCTAGCTGGAAAGGGCAAACGGTCTGTATCAGACATCCTAAACTCAGCAAGAACAGTACTGTAGAACTCCCTATGCAGGAGGCCTCAGTTGCAACCAGTGCGAGTTACTATCTGGATGGTGATAATGTGATCATTGATCCCCTTACCAAGGAATCTGCCCAGGATTACCGAAGTTTCTCAGTGTTTGCCCCTAACTGCATGTTAGCCGATGCTTTAACCAAGGTAGCTGTTCTCTCAGGTGGTGATGACAGGTTAATTAAGTCACTTAGTGGAAAAATGGTAATCATAGATTATGAAGAAGCCATATCGATACATTAGAATGAGCGGTTATGGCACGCATTACATTTAGAATACCGCTTAGATTCAGAAGTCTTTTGTTTTCATTCCTGGCTGGTAGCTGGCTCAGTGGTATCACCTTCTTTGTTTTGAATAAATGGTTCATCATTGAAGGTGAGTTTGGACCTGAGAAACATCCCTGGCAATATCCAGCGTTAATGATTCACGGTGGGTTTGCGTTTCTTATGATGATTAGCTACGGCGCTCTTTTAGTGAGCCATGTTCCATCAGCTTGGAAACTAAACAGATCACGTTATCTGGGTTTAAGTTTAATCACAGTTCTTGGGTTTCAGGTGGTTACAGCTTATATGCTTTACTATTTGGGGAATGAAGAGCTTCGTGGAATAGTAGCGAATTTACATTCGGCGAACGGATTCTTCATCCCATTTTTATTGGCTTCGCATATCCTTATCGGCATAAATAAGCGTGGTGGCAAGGTAAATAGTGTTGAATAAGGATGTTTTCAAGTCAATAACTATAGATACTTACCCAATAGTATTGTCAGTTTACGTTAATTTTCTGCTAATACGTCCTGAGCCTCAGTATGATTGCTTGCCGTTGTCCACTTTTTGTCGATTTTTTAAGTAGCGTCGCGGTGGATGGCCAATTTTGTTTCGAAACATCGCAATAAAAGCAGAAGGGCTGGCATAGCCAAGCTCATAGGCAATGGTAGTTACCGGTATTCCATCCGATAATAGTTTTACCGCAGACATTAAGCGCAGGTGCTGACGCCACTTGCTGAAACTCATCCCGAGCTCCTGACGAAAGTGTCTTTCCAGGGTACGCTCGCTGGCTCCGACTTTACTGGTCCATTCTTTCAGTGTTCGCTCATCACCAGGATTGTCCATTAATGCATCGCATATCATTTGCAGGCGACGATCGGATGGTAGGGGTAGCTGCAAAGGTTCGGGTTCAAGTGTCGCCAATAGCTCGGGGATTAATGGTATTAATTTGGCGTGTAAGTGTGACGCGATTTCGCCCTTATCTGTGACGTAAAGAATTAATTCCCTGAGTAGTGGCGGCACGTTCACAACACAGCATTCGCTATGTAAATCTGAGGCAATATTCGGATGCAGATATAGTGCGCGAAATGCGACGGCGCTTTCATTGATAACGGAGTGGGTGATAGCAGGAGGTACCCACACCGCCTGTTGAGGCGGGACGACCCAGGTCGCTTTTTCTGTTCGCACGCGCATTACCCCCTCAGAGGCATACACTAGTTGTGCGCGAAAGTGCTCATGAGGTGGTACTTCAAAGGTCTCAGGGCGATCGTGTGCTACCGCGATGACCGGGTTTTTTGGATCTTCGTCGTCACCGTGAAGATCGCGCTGTAGAGTTTGGCGGGAATTCAACATAATCTGACGAAATATAGCATAAATGGCAAGTGCTGATATCCTAAAATTGAGCCCATACACTACCGACGTGACAGTCGACTATCCACCAACATTAATATGATAGTGGGAGAATAAGATGGATACGAAAACCACCAAAGAGAATCTTAAGAAGAGCGGTATAGAAGTCGTCCATACCAATTGTCGGGCCTGCGGTCATGCTGGTTGTGGTGCCTATGTAACGCTTGAAGATGGCAAGGCCGTAAAAATTGCTGGCGATAAAGAACATCCAATCAGCAAAGGCTATCTGTGCAGAAAGGCTCGGGGTTTTGTTCGGGATATGCAATACCACAAGGATCGTCTCCTCTATCCGAAGAAACGTGTTGGGGAAAAGGGTGAAGGTCTTTGGGAAAGAATCAGCTGGGATGAGGCACTCACGATCATTGCTGAGAAATTTAATCAGATAAAGGCAGGGAATGGACCGGAGTCAGTCATCTTTGGTCACGGCACCGGTCGTAGTCATCACCGTTTTGTCTATCGGGTTGCCAATGCCTTTGGTTCCCCGAACGTGCTAGCCAATGGCCACGTTTGTTATTTACCGCGACTGGCTGTCTCCAAGCAACTCGGTATGTCGGTACCTATTGTGGATTACGATAATCATCCCGAATGCATTATGTCCTGGGGTTCTAACACGATTAAATCTAATGCTGATGAATACATCGGTGTTAATCTCGGGCTCAACCTGAAACGTAAACCCAGATACATCGTGGTTGATCCGCAGCGCACTGACCTGGCGAAAAAAGCAGAGATTCATTTGCAACTCCGACCCGGCACCGATGTGGCTTTGTCTATGGCGATGATGCATGTGATGGTCAAGGAAGATTTATATGACAAGCACTTTGTCGAAAATTACAGCACAGGTTTTGAAAAGTTCTGTGAACGTCTGGAAGAGTATTCTCCTGAAGTAGCAGAAGAAATTACCTGGGTGCCGAAGGAAAAAATTATTGAGGCTGCCAGGCTTTTTGCATCGATCAGACCAGCTGCCATCCAATGGGGTGTTGGTATAGAACATGGTGTGAATTGCGCTGATTCGGATCGGACACTCATATTCATGTCCGCCCTGACGGGTAACTTGGATGCTAAGGGCGGTAACGTTATGTTTGGTCCGCCACCAGGACTGCCGCGCATGGAATTTTGTGGCATAGACTTTCACGATAACGTCGACAAGATGCTTGGTGGAAATAGATATCGTCTTGCTGCTTCGATCAATCGTATAACGCCTCACGTTATTTGGGATGCCATTGAAACGGGTGAACCCTATCCCATTCGAGGAATGATTATCAATGGCAGTAATCCTCTTGCGGTCCGAGCTAATACTTCGCGTGTTTATGAGTCACTGAAAAAAATCGAATTCCTTGTTGTTATGGATATCTATCCTACGCCGACGACAGAGTTGGCCGACATTGTGCTGCCAGCAGCGACCTGGATGGAACATAATAATATTGCTGATTACTGGAAGTCGCATGGTTACATTTTTCCAAGGCCAAAGATTGTAGATGCGCCTGGTGAAGCCATGAGTGATGTGGAGATGCTGAATGAATTAGGGAAGAAGCTCGGTTTTGAAGATCAGTTCTGGGATACCTATGAGGAATCTCTGGATTACATACTTGCGCCTGCTGGCGTGACCTGGGAAGAGTTCAAGAATATGGATTACCTACGTAACGAACCGAAATTTAAAAAGTATGAAACGGAAGGCTTCAAGTCTAAATCAGGTAAGTTCGATTTTTATATCCAGCAAAATGAAGACTGGGGATATGACCCCTTACCACATCATCAGGAGCCGCCTGAAAGCCCGGCACGGGAAGCGGAGTTTATAGAAAAATTTCCTCTGGTACTAACGACTGGTACCCGTACTGCAGAGTATTTTGGCTCCGAACATCGTCAAAGTAAGTTGCTACGAAAAATGCATCCCGAACCTTTGTTAAAGATTCATCCCGATGCGGCTGTTGAGCGTGGCATTGAAGATGGCGACTGGGTCTATATTGAAAGTCCCCGTGGTAAGGTGAAACATAAGGCCAGTGTCACCGATGACGTTGATCCAAGAGTTGTTGCTGCAGAATTTGCCTGGTGGTTTCCAGAGATGAAGGCACCGGATTATGGGTTCAGAGATTGTAATATCAATTTCCTTACCGATGACAAGAATGTTGGACCTGAATCAGGTTCGACCAATCTCAAAGGTCTGATGTGTCAAGTAAGCAAGGCTTCTGAACCCCCGGCGGCGTATGCACGATAGGTTTTTGACCTTCTTCAAGAGTAAGAGTGAAATCTCTTAGGGTTCTATTCCCCGCAGCTTGCCGCGAAAATGGACGAATGAGGGAGTATATTCATAAGAGTCACAATGTAACCGTACTGATGTCTCACCTGGTATTTCCGGCGAAATATCGA
>WURV02204812.1:0-11416 GCA_011762755.2 Epimenia babai
CTGTGACCAGACACAACAATGTTATGTGGCACTCATCCAACTCTGTTGTCTCCTACTCACAATCTCTGTGCTGTGGTCTCCAGGTTGTTTAACCGACACTGTGACCAGACACAACAATGTTATGTGGCACTCATCCAACTCTGTTGTCTCCTACTCACAATCTCTGTGCTGTGGTGTCCTGGTTGTTTAACCGACACTGTGACCAGACACAACAATGTTATGTGACACTATAATGCAGCATGACACCACCCATATCATACCACCAAATGTTTTTATCTGCTCATTTCCCAGATACTTCTATCATGACAGCGACAGTTTCTTCACTAAGTGTTTTTTTTATGTATTCACAGCTGGTAAATATTTGCGCTATGGTATATATATGGTATATCATTCCACCCTGTTTTCTTCTGCTCATTTCCACAACACTCTATGACCAGACACACCAATGTTATTTGACACTGTCATTCCGCGTGGCACTTCCCGTGTCTTATTACCACGTTTCCTTCTGCTCATACGTTTGACATATATGATAAGACATGCCAACGTGGATTTGTGATTGTGTGACACCAGTATGTATAATATGACAAGTGAAGGTAACACCTCATTGACTAACGAAGATTATGATTGTCACAAGCTTTCAAATACAAGTATACGCCATCAGGTGCAATGAGTAGGGGTGGTGACATACACGGGATATATAAGCTTACCTAATCATAATCTTGTGCTAATGATAATCTTAGTCAATAAGATGTCACGTTAATTTTTCGTATTATACAATATGGCGAACACGACAAACCGCATCTTTTTACCTGTATGTATGTATGTATGTACGTATGTACGTACGCATTCTAGTGGTTTTACCTCTACTCTAATATCGAGATGTTTTTTAATCGTATTGTGCCATTTGACACTTTCTGATCAGACACGCCAACTTTGCTATCCTAAACAATTATGGCGTGTAATATCCCGCATCGTCTGACAGTGTTGCCATTTTCTCTTCTCCGATCCAGTGAGCGTACCTAGGCTTTAATTAGTACAGAGCTAGCGTGGCTTCACTTCATCTGCTCAAAACACGCACGCACTTCCCTGAGGGTGTTTATTTGGTGGCTGTCACCACCTTCCTAATTGCACCTGATGTAGTCTGTATACGAAAGCTCACGTTAGTCATAACCTTAGTTAGGGTGTTACCTTTATTTGTCGTTTCATACGGTATGCCCAACACGACACCCCACATCTCAGTGCATGGCCTGTAATCTTTCATTATCCTTCACGATGTGGTCGTGGAGAAGATTCCTTCATACCTGCTCTAAAGTCACACCCACTCCCTTTGCTTTTGTTAGGGCAGACTTCATCGCATTAATGTTGATCTTAATCAAACACAGCAAACAGGTTTTACATTAATATTTGTAATACGTCGCGATATGACTACCACGATACAGCACGTTTCTAATTCCCTTCGTAATTTCCTCTTTGGTATCCGTCCTTTTCTACAAGGGCCTAAATGCATCATTCGGCCGACATTGTGACTTATCTCCCTTGACCACTCTGTATCTTCGGGTATTGATTTAGTAATTACCAATGTTAGCTGAGGGCCATCTATGTTTTACACTATCTCCCAACTTGGTTGCTTCGCATAAATATTCATACATTTACAAATTTATTCTACTTAATTCAACGTATGTATTGTTGATTTGCAATTTAGTATTCGCTTCACTCCAGTATACATTTATATATGGCGAATTTGGTATTACCAATGCTGCTTCTGCGACGATATCTTTCTATTCCCACCTGAGCTGACATCGCGCATCGTATTAGAACAGTATACGTACGTAATATCATGTAGTTTTATGCAAAAGCGCATCAGTATTGATTCCAACTGATGCAGCGAATATCCATAAAATTCGAGGTTTGTACTAAATGTGTGATTCATAGGTCTTTGTAGCTCTCAGGGTGTGGTTACATTCAGGCTACATACTTGTTGCTGTGTTTCGGACCGTTTTTATGGTGCTTCCGTTATGTCGTCATCTCATTGTAGTTAATCGATTATCACAGACTTATAGAAAGGTGTGACATGGTGACAGGTAGACAGTCTGTTGGATTCTGGAGCCCGTGGTATGAATGTGCGACGATCGGCCATCTAAAAGTATTTTCGATATGTCCAGTATTTTCCTTACCATTGTAAATTACCGTATTTCCATTGCCGTGTTACCAATATACGCTAGCATTGTCGAGGGCCAAGTATGGTCTGACTAGCCTAATATGAATCAATGCTACAATGTTACAAAAGTTCAAGTTTCACTTTTGGTCAGTTATGAATTGTATTTTTGGCATTTTTTTCATCGCTCACCTCACCGGATTTACCAGGTTGATTTATTTGTTTACTTTCAAATGGGGGGGGGGGGGGGGGCATCGTGATCATGGCACAAACATAAGTATACACAGAGAATATTTGACTACTGGTAAGTAAAGATACGTTGGATGAATTATTTACATGGCATTTGTAATGAATAATAAATCAAAAACTACATAGTCTCATACAGCAGTCCCACGGTACTGTGACATATTCTGGTTTGAACCAAAATGGTTGCATCGGGTCGTAGGATTTCTATGTATTTGGCAACAAAAACCTAATGGTGCATTGTCTTGGGGAGGGGGGGGATAACAAATCACCCCAGTTCCCTTATGGAGTCTCGTAAACATACATTTCATATTTCTAGCATGCTTATGCAATAATGATACCCTATTTATTGATTTTTCCCAACAGTTACGTCAGAGTCTTAGCGCATAATAGATGCGGTATATACCCTATCCCATATATCAAATTACATCTCATGATCATGACAAAAACTCAGGTATTATCAAGTTTCTACAGCTATCTCGCTTGTTATTCCACTATATGTATAGGTGTATCTGCAGATTTGTATTAGGTAGGTATTAGTAGTAGGGAAACTTCATAGGATTTTTAACTTTTTGATGTTTTTACCCACGTGATGTAAAATCACGCATGATTATATGATTCACGGGCTACATTGAAAAAAATTGACCAAAGTTTGTATCTCATGAACATTGGACTTGTGCGCGAAAAATACGTTTAAATTATAGTGACTTTTGACTTGAAGATTTTCTTTGTTCGTCCATTAAGATGTTAACGTTTCAATACAACTTCACTGCGGAGGATTTGCATAACTTTCCGTATGTACATCGTACATGTATTCATAGCAAAGCTGCGATATGAACCAATTTGTTCGAGCAATATAGGGATTGGCCTGTTTAATAAGACAGGTCACTTCGGGAGCATCGCCCGTGTCATCCGGTCAGATCACGCGGAACCGTGTAGGCAATTTTCTATGAATATTCCATGAGTGGCGTGATATCAGACACGCTCATCCGCCTCGTTGCGTATCACGCACCCTTCACGCCCATTTTAGAGATTCACGACTAGTTTTATTACATGGGGAATAACCCAATATCAGATCACACATTGATAGAATGTTTTATTTTTTGCTGCTCTTTGTCATATTCGTCTGCATCTGTGAATGACCCTGAGGCCCCGAACTTTGGGGTACAAGTCATAGATGGCTGGGTCAGTGAAGTACCGTATATACTCGCCTATAAGACGATTTTTAAAGACAAAATTTTAATCCTCGAAGTCTATCCCTCGTCTTATAGGCGGGTCAATAAAAATAAAAAAATTTTGGGCAGTAAAAATATACAGAACAACGTCCATACTGCAACCACTGGACGTGTCTTTGAAAAAAATACAATAAAAAATTAAATCAACGCATTTTGCGTACGTCACATTTATTAAAATACAACATAGTACCTTACATAAGGTAAGTTTCCCATCCAAATTATAATGGCGGCCGATTGCCGTGAATGACTGAAGAAGGGGTAGCACCTTCAAAGTCCACCCTCGACTTATAGGGGGGTCAAGAGCAAAACCACGATTTCGCCAGCCAAAGTTGGGGGGTTGACTTATAGGCGAGTATATACGGTACCTGAATATTTACGATACAGAACAATAGAGAAGAAATAGATTGAGAAAACACTGAGCCGAGCACTATGGGTACTACGCTACATGACAGATCTTCTAGATGACTCACGGCTTGCAAGTTCCCGAAATCTTTCCAGAAAGCGTAGTTAGGTATCTGTTCTCTGCCCTTGGCCCCCTTAATGACCCGATTGTACACAACTCCCCCGATGGTGTACACTAACAGGACGCATATAAATCTGGAATAAAGAATGACTGTAAGTGCATATTACATGACCAAACATATAAAGTAAAAAATAAGTAGAATTTAGTTGATAGGAAGTAAGATATAAAAAAACATGAAACTTACTGAGATTTAGGCATTTGGAAATTAGTTTACACGTGTCTGAGGGTTAAACAAATGGCAGATACCTGTAGATGAACATGAATATATAGTATCAATCAAAACGTGAAATTCATCTATGAAAAATGTCTAAAAATTAAACTACAATGTTAGATTAGATTTTTTACAAAGCCAAAAAACTACAACCTTAAATCGAAACAAAGAGAACATTCCAGATAAATTAATAAATAAGATTTCATGCTTAGCTATACGTCACATTAAATAGCGTAAATATTTACATCAGCAAATAAATTATTTTTAGCTTTCTAAAGGGAAGTAATTAATTTCTTCGAAAGGTTTTTTTAGCAACATATGTCTGTCTGTGTGTTAGTGGCGAATTTCAGGTAAGAAAAATTGGCACAAAATTGTATACTAAATATGGAATTAGGCCATTAAACGGAATAATTAAATAATGGTGATATATCAGAGTCACTATCTAGGTCAGAAGTTTTATAGATTAGTCTGGACATCGAGATGGTCTAACTGCATCAGTTGAGCAACATGTGACAAGGGGAGATAATGAGTACACGAGTGCACATTTTGTGAGGAGTCATGTCTGTTGTTGCAGTAACGAGGCACTTATTTATATTGCGAACTTTCCTGATAGCCTGCGCTCTGAGGGCTTTCTGGTTATGAAGTGTGAATTCAAAAAATGCCTTAGTAAGGTGTGCAATGTAATGTGATATGACGTCTCAAATTCAGTTGCATCCACTTATTGTCATTGATGACAACAGTGGAAGTCAAATTACATTCCACACGATTTCAGGGTTATGGAATCATTAAAGAAACGTAACAATCGGTAGTGCAACTTCACATGCCCATAGAAACGCGGCTATAAAGAGATATTTGAAGTAAATTTACTGGTCTTTTGAGATTGCTGTTGCGGTGTGCCTTTGTGTTTGTGCTATGATGGTCATGGCAAACACCATGATCCCACATTGGGCGGCTGCAGGCCAAGATCAATGGCGATTCATAGCTTAGTATTTTAGAGGCTTCACCGTCTAACAGATCAAACAATCCATGTCATCGCCATAAAAAATTTTGGCTGCCTTGAGAATGTCACATGCTTCAACTGTGGAATTCCACCATCCTTGGGCGGATCGGTCAATCTCCAGTGACCACTTTTATTATGATCGGGCCTACTGGTCAATCTCCAGTGACCACTTTTATTATGATCGGGCCTACTGGTCAATCTCCAGTGACCACTTTTATTATGATCAGGCCTACTGGTCAATTTCCAGTGACCACTTATATCATGATGGGGCATACCGGTCAATGTCAAGTGACCACTTATATCACAATCGACCATACCGGTCAACCTCGAGTGACCACTTTTACCACGATCTGGCCTACCAGTCAATCTCCAGTGACCACTTTCATCATAATCAGGCATACCAGTCAACCTCAAGTAATTACTTTTACCATGATCGGGCCTACCGGTCAATGTCAAGTGACCACTTTTATCACGATCGGGTATACCGGTCAACCTCAAAAATGTCACCACGTAACGATGTGGGGATGCTGATAATGAGGCTGGTATATCGACTTAGTTGATGACCTCGTAGTCGATGATGGTATCGTGTCAGCCAGACAGTAAGACACTGGTGGATGACCACCCAGAATGGCAGATTACTGTTTGTGACCTTCCCGTGATGATAGAGACACGACGGACATTCCAATCAATTGTTAACTGTTTAACCCCTATCCTGCTAGATTATTTTATTTGACATGGATTTAGTGAGGATATATCCAGGCTCCGCACGACGACGGGGGTTAACCGAGACTAACGTAATGACGAGGATGGAGCCGATACTGAGGGAGAACGTCACGAGGTGCTGAGTGACGCACATGGCCTTGTGCTCTAGTTCGAAGAGATAGTTACACTCGACAGGAGGGGCTGGCGAACCTTCCAGTACCTTCATCCGTGCGTTGTTCTGCAAGATATCGAAAAACCGTTCAATTCGGGCACCACGATTGGACGACTTGTATCGTAATGGTGGTAGTGTACGACAGACTCGTATCACAATTGCGATTTGTGACTCAAATATTGCCGTTCGCTGTAGCAGTTTCAACTTGCCTCACAAAACTATTGCGATACATTAACTTTACTGTAGATCATAGACATCTAGAGGTGTTGCAATCAGATATTCAACTCTGGGCATTAGATATATTAAATTTTGAGGCTTGGCAGACTTCATTTTTAGAATCGATGAATCGTAAAATTGGTACAGATAATGACACTGCAGTAGCATTAAAACGATGTTTTTCCCACTTCTACCACCAAAAGGGGTAACATAGCTTTAAACAGTAACGAGATAATACCATAATAGGTTAAAAGCCACCTGACCAGTGTGGTGTCATCTTAACTACATGCAGCGATGGCTGGTCATCGTGCCTGGCTAGACATAAGGATAATGACCCTCGGTGGTCAGCCCTATAGTTACATTACAGGGGCCTCAACGTGGTATGCTTCCAGTCAAACAAATACAGTCACCAGGCAGATTGAGATATAGGAGAGATATAAAAAATATTGGATTAAAACTTGAAAATACCTTGATACCATTCAGTCTGAACATGTCACATGATAACCTGAACATGTCATACACCATTCATAATGAATCTTAACGAAGAAGAAAATGACCATGCAGCGTTTGCCCATTGGGGTCGGGGTGGCACTTACAGTGTGGTTATATAATGGTTTCTTCCCTCTGGATACAGGTGGCTGTATTGCAGGAGCTTTCTGGATGGCCTACAGCGAGCTTACCTGTCAGCTTACGGTAAGGTCCGTAGAGGAGCTTACGCCAAGCGCGATTGACAATATTGACAATTACGTATTAATCGTGATCTCACAGAAAGAGCAAAGTGTTTGACAGATCTAGGTCTTTTGTAGATGTTTGTAACCACTGGCGTGTCTGAACGAAGGTCAACTCAGGGTCAAGGACTCCCAAGACCAAATGCTCTCATCATTCCGGTGCTAACAAGAGGCTAACACGTTCATCGTGTTAACCACATAACACCTGGGCTAGCTGTATGAAGGGCCATGAATGGCCTATACAAGGCAAGAATTCTAGACTGTTGCTCCAAATACGGTTAAAGACATGACCATTAAAGGGCAATTGTATAACCAGGTGTAATGGTGCGTTCCCACTTAACCCTCACACAGCTAAAGGCAGCTCTGGGAATATTAAATACACTAAGTAACTAATAACTGCCTAAGGGTTAAATCATGACCATAAGCTGCACTCACTGACTTGATGATATATAAAACGCGTGGAGACGCTAGCTAAGATGTAACGGCACTCCAGACTTACATCATCCCTATGAGGATTACAGATGATCATGAGGCTGCTGGAACAATTTTTCCCTTTAAAATACTTCAGCATCACCCAGTTACCTAGCAACAAATGAAAACGATGCTGTGAAGAATCATCCGTGGGAAAATGGTGAGTAAACAAGTGAGTGATAATGCATAAAACTTGTAGTCATTCGCTGGGCAGCGTTTCTGGTAATGAATGAGGTCAGTTGTTATAGCAACGACCTATAAACCTGTGTTTCAAATCCGTGGCAATACAAAATGTGTTGATCCTTGGTTTTTCGAGACAAGATGGCTTTGATTGAAGTACCTACATACTAGCCATTAGTGGAATTGATTCGTTATACTACAGGTAATAATTATGCATGGAGAAAGAAAAAACCTAAAGGTAACTATGGTGCCCGTAAAAAAGGTAAAGCATAACATATATAGAGCAATACAGGTGTTTTATGGCAACAATTCAGCAAATGTACAATACCTTTACAACTCCCATATCAGATATTATCCACCAAAGATGATATCAATCATCTATCTATTCTAGAGACGGCTTTACTCAAGCAATCAGCATTCAGCGATAAAAAAACCTACTAAGGATCATCGCAAAAAAGTCAACCGGTGGGTGGTTTCGAACCCAACCCACAAATTTTTCGTTAATTCTCAATAGTGCACCTACCACTCAACTAACTGCTTCCGCTGCACTCCCCTACCAAAGACTCGTTAAAAAAACTATCATTTTATAAGTTGCCAAAGTGTCTCTGAAATGCACTATATAATCAGATTCACATTTTGAGGATCTCGGGCAAATCATTTATTCCAAATTGCAATAGTTATTTCGATTGCTATTTCTCTTGCTACCTGTGAATTTAGTAGACATCCTTCATGGTATGGGGTATTAAATTATCTGCAATCATAATAAGGATATGTCGCAAAAAAAATTGATTACTAATAGCAAATTGTATTTGATAGCATCGATGGGTCGATTCTCGCATGCAATAAATTCACTTCACCTGCATAAGATCTCAGTTGTATAAAGAGTCCACGCTGTTACTGACATTAATGCGTAAGTCTGCATTTCGTGTCTTATTGTGTCAGTAACGGCGCACTCAGCACACCATTTCATCGAGATTCATCTTGGAAGACACAACAGCGGAAGACACGCCAGCGGAAGACACGCCAGTATAATTGGAGCTCACCCATGGAGCTCACCCTAAACCACAGCGAATAGTTCTTATTGATCTATTTTTTGGCGCCAGGGATGCCGTGGTTAGAAGCGCCGCCTTTTATGCGACAGATTGCAGGAGCAAATCTTTGCAAACCAGGTATTATGTCATAATGTGATTTTTCGTGCCTGCTGTATTGAGTTCGATTTTAAGTGCAGTGAGTACAACCATTAATCAAGTAGCACCATGATTTATGATGATATTTCCCTTTATTACTTTGTATTGGCCAACACGGCCATTTTCCTTTGTTCCTTTGTATTGGCCAACATGGCCATTGTTCTTTATTCCTTCGTATTGGCCAATATGGCCATTTCCTATAGTCCTCTGTATTGGCCAACATGGCCATTTTCCTTTACTCCTTTTGTATTGGCCAACACGGCCATTTTCCTTTATTCCTTTGTATTGGCCAACACGGCCATTTTCCTTTCCATACGGCGGCAAACCACAAATCTTTTGGACATTAAAAACTCGTATTATATTCCCAAACACAATACCATGCGAATCTGTTTTAATTCCTAACAGTGCCCCTGTGAGGGTAGTGATTATTCAATCAATGTTTCAATTCCCACTCTAGTCAGTATACTACCTGTGGCGTTTTTCAGGTAGATAGCGCCATGTGCCTATGGGGGTCTAGGTAGCCTTTACAGTGTGGTTATGTTAGGGCTTCTTCCCACTGACATGGCTGGGGGTCAGATGCTCTATGCATGGTCTCTATGTTGCTTCGCTCCCCGCTATGTCGTCACTCCACTGTAAATAACCAGTAACTAGTGGAGACTTTTAGGGCGTTTACACTGCAATATTTCTTGATGCAATTTCTTGCGCTAGTCAATATTTGTGAGAAATCATCAATAGTTGCATGAAATATGCCATTAGAGTAGTGCTCTATTCGGCGCAATTCCTTGCACCAGTTTAGCCATTGGTGTACCAGTATTCAACACGTGACTGTCGGGTGATTATATCTGTCCGTACACTAAAAACACTACCACAAAATGGTGGCTTGTGAGCTGGTTGAGATCGAAACAGAAAAATTAACTAATGCCTACCGAGAACAGACTATTTTATGGGATGCGACGAATCTAAACGGTCATAAGACCATGATGAAATCTGCAGCGTGGCAGGCTGTGGCAGGTTGTGATGACAGCAGCGGTTAATTCGATGTCGCTATCAGAATGACTTGAATTCGAAGGTGTATCCGCCATCTTTATTAGATCATGTGACGATCATGTGGCAACAGGTATTATCATCATCGATAGACTAAAGTATCTTGGTGCAAACGCTTAGCGCGATAAAATGCAGGCAGAAATTAGCGCAAGAAATATCAGGGCGTAAACGCCCTATTAGGGCAGTTTGTGACATATGTAGCCCATCTGGAGACGTTTGGAACCAGTGGCATGAGTAGAAATTCTTCACAGTTGGTGTTTTCCCCCACTCCCTATACTTCAGGCTAATCCGTTTGTCAGGTTAACCATATAGACTAGCCTTATAAAGAGCCATGAGTGGCCCACACAATGATGACGTATGTAATCAGCCTATGGCTAACTTACTAACTAAACATTATACATTTTGTATGCATACATTAGACTATGATTGCTTTAATTAAACCATTCTTGGAAAACCTGGACCATACTGTAGTCAATACGAAATTACTGTTAACTTATCATAAAAAATTCAAGGACATTCACATCTTTATCGTGTTGGGGAATATACGTAGTGAAAAGTGAACATTATCATTATAAATGTATGGTAGACGTACTTCCTGCTGCTAGTTTAGCTTTCGTGAAATAGCCGATTGCGTGATCAGTTTTGCTGGTGTCGCTGTACACAGACCCAACATCGCCCTTGATTGATGCCGAGGGCGTGGCGCAAATGCCGAAGTAGTAGGTATACGATTGACCTTGAATGTGGTACCTAGACGAACGAACGTTTCATATTTGTTTATTAATAGTGGGGATATAATATGAGCCCGAAAGATATGAGAATATCTCATCCTACTTAATTAAATATTAAGAGGCGATACCAAGATGGACTATGTGTAAATTAACTTCAGCTACGTTGAATGAGTTGCATTGCAGATAACTCGTATACAATCGCAATTCGATCTTTTAACTTATCTATTTTTCACTTGTACGCCGTGTAAATGTACGAATAGCCTGGTGTCATCCAGTCATCTGGATCATCAGTGGTCATTTAATGGTGGGGAAATCAACGGAATGGAAACCACTCTTCCGCGTGTCCAGACGGTTCCTCTTTGACCTTTCGTGCCCCTGGTTCCGTATCCCAGAATCCCAACAAACTACCCGTGGCGTACATTCTGTTAAATCCGTAATGATCCTTTGTAAGTTATTCATCCATAATTCCCGGAGTAGACCCGTCTCTAGAATGGATAGATAGTTAATATCATTATCAGGTGATATGCATGCGAATGCCAAAGGTATCGTATCTACGCTGAATAGCTGCCGTAAAGTGAATCTGAGAAATTCTACAGGCCGATACTTATGATCCATATATAT
>WURV02204823.1:0-11415 GCA_011762755.2 Epimenia babai
TGTACATAGTTAGCAGTGTTTATATATCATCGTCGTGCGGTATCATATCTTTCACAATAAATCTGTACATTTGTATGCTTTTATTTATTTTCTTTATAGTAGCGAAAACATACAAACTTTTAGCATTATTTTCCTGAACTTTGTGTTGAGTGTATGGTATAGGCATAACCTTGATTACTATTTGTGCGTGGCAGAAGAGTGATTGGTTGGGCGAACAGGTAAGTTACACAGTAAGTTGCATATAGAATGGTTGGATTTGTTTGCTCTTATAACTAATGTACAATACTTAACATTCATATAATAAGGAAGTATTGGAAGTGGTAAATGAATACAAATGATTAGGTGTTGTTTTACACGTCATATCAATCAACTTGCAGATAAGGGTTTTCAATCATATTACCCAAATAATTTATTACAGAGCAAAGAACTTAGCTCTAATGTATTACGTATGCATCCGAGATCTGAGGATTTGAAAATATTGCAATACTTAAAGCTGCAGAGTAAAATTCAGAAACCATTACTTAAAGAGTTAGAGCCATGCCAAATTTCGCTGTGTATGGTGAGACGGGAAGTTGCATACTTTATTTATGAAAAGCGTAATCAAGTATTGGTAGCGTTTAATATGTAGTAAAGACATTCTTTAGATTATATTATATTAGAAAATGTTAACATCATGAATGATAATAATTCACGTTCTCGACTTAAATACCTTGGCGGTGTTGATTAAATGCTTTTGGGCACACTCAATTATTTGATAGTAAATATATAAGTGTGCCTCTTAGATAGTTAATTGAACGCATTGATGATTAATTTATGAAATATTGGCTTTCTGAAATTAATAGCTCGTACACGTTAAATCTCTACAGGCATATTAAAACTAGTTTTTTTCTCGTGAAAATTATCCTAGCATTTGACACATGGACAGCTGGCGGAGATGTATTTCGGCTATAAGATGTAGTAGCCATAGTCTACACATCGAGAATGGCCGGTACAGTCGAACGCCGCGACAACTCCACCACTGTCCACTATGTAAGTCGCAACTTTGTCGAGGACGAGTATCATTTTGTATTAGTTTGTCCATTTTACAGAACCTTACAGCTTGAGTATTTGAGGCAAAAATTCATTCACTGGCCGAATTTACATATATTATACGAAATTTTCACTACATGTAATCCTAAGGCTGTTGATAAATATTTATTTAATGCCTGTCAAGCAAGGTGAAAGATTCTAGCTAATGGCATCCACGATGGAAACCTATAATATCGCTTCAAATTATTCGATTTCATGATTTTACTATTACTAACAGATTAATCGCTCATTTATGTATATATTTTGTATCATTTATCAAGGATTTGCCCCGTTTATTGAATAATTGTTCATATGATTTGTGTATTTTAGCCTACGAACCAACTGGGTTCAGGGATCTTAATTCAACAAACGGTATTGAATTATTTCCCTTTTCTCCTTTTGGTCGTAATCTTTCAGTTTCGGTGATGTTTGTTACATTTCGGTTTCAGTGATAGCAATTCAATGTCAGCTTGCTTGTCTGTTTTTAAGAAACCATTCGCCTGATCAGTCAATGGCGGGTATTTTAAAGCACTGGAGAGAAGCCTCGACGTTGTTGATCTGTACTAAACGATTGAATAGATTAAGTAGGGATGCGGCGGGAATTACTCGGGTTATGGAGGGTGTTAAAACCGACGAGAATTATATTAGTAAAACAGGTATGTTGGAAAAATTTGACGTCTCTGTGAAGCAATCGGACTATGATTATGATTTGCTATACATAGAACGCAGTATGAAAAGTAAATTTATGCCGTGCGTTTACGTCTATCCTGGAGGAATGGCGGATAATGCAGATTTTTCGGCTGACTGGTGTGATCTTTTTAACAAAGCTAATTGTGACGTGGTAAAAACTATTAATGACATGAACGACGTGTGTCAAGGACACCCAGCCCCTCTCTTTACCAGGGAAAGACCCACTGAGTTTAGCTATACACCAGCTGACGTCGCATTCAGGATTGCTGCGATTCGTGAAACTTTTGAAGAAACTGGCGTCTTGTTAGCTAGACCATACAAAGAAACATTGCTGGCTGCCCAACGGTTTTCCGAATTCAAACCTAATTTTACTTCAATATTGAATTTATCATCAGACGATGTATGTAAATGGAGGGAAAAGATATCATCAAATCCAGCGGCATTCATGGAACTTTGCAAGACCCTCAATATATTACCCGATATTTGGTCATTATACGAATGGGCCAATTGGCTGACACCGATTTTTGAGATAAGACAAGGAAAATTAGAGAAAAAGAGATTTCGGTACGATACCGCATTTTATATCTGCTTTGCTGATACTGATGAATCCTTGAACCCGCAAGAAGATAAAGTCGAAGCAACCCATACAGCAGTGAGGCGTCTTGTCTGGTATTCTTTTTGTGATTTATGACATAAATGACGTGACGGTAAAAAAAATTGCTTCCACATGGAAATTAAAGCTTTAAATATCAAAATCATTTATATTCAGCCTGTAGGTATATATCGATTTACTGGGTTAACCCGTTGTTCAGCAATCATTTGTCCTCAAAATATCCACCCCAAATCTAGGTGGGCTTGTATACCACGGGAATCCAAGCACTGTAACCTCTATGGACTCAGTGTGTAGACCATAAGGCGGACTCTGTTGAAAAATACGTAACCACCAAACAATCCTATTTTAAAAAGGCATATGAAATTTTATGGTATACCAAATTCGATTTTGAACTGTATTCCTTGTATTTCTAGTTAATCATAGTAACTTTAAATTAGTAAAGTGTCTTTGATAGCCATGTGTCAAAAGGGCAGTATAAATCAATAGTTTCCTTTCATTTCAAATTTTCAGCCTACACTCGGAAAGTTATAACACTTTTTAATTTTTACTACAGATTTGTTATACAAAAGCTAATGTTAATTACAATCTTTTTCAGTCTGTATTATTTTTATCCATTTTTTGATTTCGTACCTTGTCTACATAGACTTTAGGTTGCCTTTTCAGATGCTAAATCCATTCGATGTTATCCTCACAATGTTCAGCCACTCAAGGACGTTCGCCCCTCCACAGTTGTATGAGAATTCACGACTACTGGCGTGTCCATGCTTCGATGATTTAATGGCTTTCGCCACTTCCCGATCGAAATACAGAGTTGATCTGTGGATGCCATATTTGATTCGCTATTCCGATGGGCTTGTTCAATTTCTTCCAGGTTTTTATAGTTACTTCTAAAGATTTGGTTACGGGGATATATGTACGATTTGTTGGGCTGAGATTAAAATGAAAAGTCGAGGTTTTGGTGCTACTTTATAATTAAATGTCAGTCGCGCGTACAATATTGCCCTGTTACATCCCTCAAATATTGTAAAGCACATGTGATTGTAACAAATTTTCATAAATTTTTACAGAATATGTGCTATATAAATACAATATTACATTACAAATATTTTTATATTAAATCATTCCACGACAAATCTTTCTCAATATTCAAGCATGATCGAAATCATGCTCATTTCCTATTGTCAGTTGTCATTAACCTGCTGCCTAGGTCATCCCTGGTCCTTGATGAGGCTGGCATCAACTGTGGGTATTACAATATCAGTGAGGTTAAGAGCTAGCTACATTTCTCCTGCGGCTGGGGGATAACCATAGAGCAACCCCCCCCCCAAGTGTCAGTATATGCTTGACCCTCATCCATTCAAACTACAGGTTCTGGTTCTCAATGCCAATTCATTTGTATACCCACATGACTCAGTCTGGTATATCACCCTTTATGTGGCACACTTGTACAGTGGGATAGAGAGATTCTTCTATTCATCCATCTCCATCTTTAGATAATTGATACTGTATATGCAGAAAATTGTTGATAACTTTGGCGTATAAACAAATTCACATTGACATTACCTGCTGGGCTACCCATTTATACCTAATGTAAAGTGTGTTTTAGAGCCAACTTAATAAGAATACTTTAATCAAATCAAATTCATATCATTTTCATTTTACCATATTTAAAATTCGGAACTCAAATTGCATCCATGATGCGTTCTGGGGAGAGGTTATTGGAGTTAATGATCGTAAAATCAATAGCCACTTTGAGAATACCGTATTTTTCAGGTGATGAACTGTACCCGAGTGACCCTGACCTTTTCGGGCATCGCGATCCCGATATAAAAAATGAGAGTGCATCAAGCCTGGCATCGTATTCGGCTGCTAACCGAATGATTCAACGTGGCAATAATAAACCTGCGCTCGACATAGAATATAATATCACCACTCATGGTCGTCACTTGGCACCGATGACTCAAATCCGATTATTGGACATGGAAACTGACAAACAGTGACTCAAATCCGATTATTGGACATGGAAACTGACAAACTGTGACTCAAATTCGATTATTAGACATGGAAACTGACAACTATGACTCAAATCCGATTTTTGGACATGGAAACTGACAACTCTGACTCAAATTTGATTATTAGACATGGAAACTGACAACTATGACTCAAATCCGATTATTGGACATATCGACTAACAACTGTGACCAAAATTGATTATAAGACATGGAAACTGACAACTATGATTTAAATCCGATTATTGGACATGTCAACTAACAACTGTGACCCAAATCTGATTATTAGACATGGAAACTGACAACTATGACTCAAATCCGATTATTAGACATGGAAACTGACAACTATGACTCAAATCCGATTATTGGACATGTCAACTAACAACTGTGACCCAAATCCGATTATTAGACATGGAAACTGACAACTATGATTGAAATCTGATTATTGGACATGGAAACTGACCAGTTCTGATGTTATTGTACGAAATGGTTTAAGTAGGCTCGGTTTGTTAGTTAACGATAGGCTGGTTACCAAGGTGATCGTTGTGGAGGCTGTCACCCCCCGTGTGTTCTGGTCGACAGGACGAATAGATTAGTCTTATTTGTTGTGGTGGGGGAAAACAGTTGACCCTTGTCCGTTACCTCCACAGGTTGCAGACGGCGATATGCGAGATTTTTATCGATAAAGACGTGCCGAGATAGCAGGCAGGTAAATGCAGTCTGTGAGCTAGCTGTGAAGTGTCAAGAGGAAAGAAGCCCTTCTGTAAATACCCCTCACAGGGGGTACACAAACAGTTATGGGCAAATATAGTTTCGCTTTTTGCCTGCAAAAACACCACAGATTGTATACTAAGTGGATTGAGAATTGATCCAGGGACTCCAAGATTACTCCTTCGTATTCTGTTGCCACAGAATTACCGGTATACATATAGCTATAGTCATGTAATGTACAGGTTTTGGTGTGTCACCTGCCCCTGCTGATATAGATTTACCAATTATCCTGCCCACATCCACGGTCCTTTCCTCCCAACATGTGGTTTCCATCATAAGGTGGCAAATACGCTATATATATATATTATAACAACCCTGCACTAATTCAAGTGACTCCAATCACTACATCAGAAATGCGGTCAGAACTGAAAATTTAAAATCAAATCAGAAATTTTTATTTCATCGTATCCATGCGGTATCTATGATCCAGTCATATTATAATTGTGGAATCAAATAGCGATGAATATGAACTAACTCTGTGACATCTGTATATCTATGATTTTCGTATTCTATGAATATTTATAATAAATGAACGATTATGATAATTTGAGACATATTTTGTATAAAAAGAAAGAGGGTAAAAAAGAAAATTCTCTTCCAATATCGGCTGAATTAAAAAAATTCATATATCTATTGGATGTTTATTTACTAAAGATATTTCGTGTGAAAGTGGTATCAGCTATTACATATTTACTGGTAATAAATTGTTATGGATTGGGTGGAACCCCACAAAAAAATCAATTTTTTCATATAGCACTTATTTCATATAGTAAATTTCGAACTTTTTCTGATGTAATTTTCGCATAACAACTTTGTCACTGGTCGCCATGGCAGAATAGTCAACATGCTTGTTTTATGATTGTACAGTAAATCTTGTATCTTTCAAAATTGTTAGAATACTATGAAAATAAAAACTGACAATTTGATTCACCAAACTAAGGATTAATGCGAGCTTTAGTGACACCGCGGAAAAATCCAACCAATTGACCTATTTTTTAGACACGCTGTCAACGAGGAAGAGTTGTATTTCAATATGAAATATATACAAATCTATATGTTATATTTTCAATATATTAGTATTCGTGTTATTAACTCATACTAACTCTTTTTTCCGTAATACCGCATAGTTGCTTGTTGTAACTCTGGTTAATACTATAGGGCCTACACCTCAAATTTTGAGGCATTAACCAAATCTAGCAAATGTAATCTTTAACATTGAATATATTTAATTATCAATTATTATTATTATTAATTACTATCGTTTTGTTGATGTAAATGATGCTGCTTCGAAGACATGTAAAATAGTCACAGAAATATACAGTGAATGTTGTAAAAATTTGCGATTAAAATGATCGTTTGTTGCTTGAAATATTGTTGCGGCCCTCGGGAGAGTCAGCAGTTGCCAATGCGGCCCTCGAAAAAAATCTCGCTGCGCGCCCCTAATATAGGCCAACAACTCAAAAAGATTGAAGGAATATATACATCAATCGGACCACGGGCAAAAAAAAAAGGGAGACTACGTGCGACCATCTGTGGCTGACATTGCTTCGACAAACGCTAATTCATATAATATAGTCGTATTACATGAACTGCAACAATTTCATGCAATACAGCCGATGACGGTGGGGATCTTGTTTATAGACATCAATGGGCACTGCGGTGTCAGAATGAATGAGTTACGATCAACTGGATAAGGTCTATGCACGCACTGTTATAATTACATTAATCAAACGTTATCACAATTCCACGGTAACATTATATCTATAAAACAGTTTTAAATCACAACCCAAGGACTATTAGATCGCATTTATTCAACTATATAGGGGTGCCCACAAAGTTCCCATTTAAAGGAAAAAATGCTACATCAAAATGGAGGTAGACCTTTTTGCTAAAGAATTAGTTAAAAAAGGCCCAATCTTTATAGACCGCAAGTATCAGCAAATAAAGGCTCACCCTCTGATGCGGTCTACAATAAATGTTTACTGTAGCTATTCAGTACAAATACAATACCTTCGACACTTGCATATTACCTGTGAAGGATATAAAGTGCCTACCCATTTTACAGACTGGTTGACTCCAGCAATCGGGGGATAAAAGATTTGCCGACAATCATAGCAGAAGCCAATGGGTGGGCGGTTTTGAACCCACGCTCTCTCCACTCATCTCTTAACTTTTCTAGAGTTAGTCCACCAAAAAACGATGTTGCCCTTCATTCTTTATGTAACTCCTAATTAGAGTAACAGAGGATACCTACTTTTGTACTATATATATATATATATATATATATATACTATATGTACTATAGATATACTTATATTCTATGCTCTACACGAGCCCAATTCTGTCGACGTTCTTCAATGATGGCTCTCCGTTGGGGAAGAACACATTAAGAACAACCAAATTTATGCTCTTTAAGTCAGTGATTCGTTGGAAGCTACCTTGGATACCCCCGTACAATAAAACAAAACTATTTCATCCAAAAATTAACTAGTGTATTATTTAATAATCTTATTATGCTATTATAATATATAAAAGTTCATATTAGGAGATGTACTGAGGTATTCAATCCGATCCTTGATCTCCCAAACATTTAAATCCTGCCTACCGAAAACTTTTGTTGACCCGTAATTGAGGAAAATAACCAAAATTGTAGGCCAAGTTACCCCTGGCATGTGTCCTTTAAGAAATTGCAGTGACTTTGAAATAGCTTTTACTCATAATTCAAAATTAATATAAGTGGGAGTTTATTATGAGCGTGACATAAATTTTATCACAAGCTGATTTTTTACCACGGTAAATGTAAACGGGGGGCACGAGGGCCGCATGGAACATGATACCGAACTGCGGGCTGCACTTTTGAAACTATAGCGCAACATTTGTTTTTTATGGAAATCGCGCTATATTTGGCCTATTGCGTTTAGAACAAGCGAGGGTACTGAGACATTGTTGGTTACCATGACGACAAAATAATATTGTTGTGAAGAGCTGAGTGTCATGAATGCTCGTCTTTTATTGGCCGAGCTCTGCGACTGTCTCTCGAATAAAACCAACATGGATAGACATGAGTGAAATCCCTGGTGGTGAATTGTGGCAAATACCACAACTAGTCGGATAGGTGGAAAACAGATTGAATAGCTATGTTGAGTTTGTTACGTAATCTCCCGGTATCCAGATGACGATGACATGGGAACATTGCTGTCGCTGTCCGCAAGAATTAAATGCAGTCAAGAACCATGAAACAGTTACAGGCGAGGATAATTGTTGGACTTAACGAAATCGATTAATGGATATAACTAATGACGAAAAATGCACCGCACGCAAATGTAAATGTTGGTATAGCCCACGTAATGATAAACGGAAATAACATTTTTCTTATGCACCGAGATGTACTTCGCGTCTTATGACTTGGTATCCCATATAACCTCTGGGTAGAGAGAATGGCGATGTCCATTATTGTGCTGGTGAGGCTATAAGGAATTGGTAGAGGAGCAATGCAGCTACTGCGATACCGAATGGTATCAACCAGCCACTCCATGCCCTGAAATCATACAAGCAATACCGAATGGTATCAACCAGCCACTCTATGGTCTCAAATAATACAAGCTCTGGTGTAAGCTATAGCAATACCGAATGGTATCAACCAGCCACTCCATGGTCTGAAATAATACAAGCTCTGGTGTAAGCCATAGCGATACCGAATGGTATCGACCAGCCACCCAATGGTCTGAAATAATACAAGCTCTGGGGTAAGCCATAGCAATACCGAATGGTATCAACCAGCTACTTCATGGTATGAAATAATACAAGCTCTGGTGTAAGCCATAGCAATACCGAATGGTGTCAACCAGCCACTCCAAGGTATGAAATCATACAAGCTCTCGTGTAAGCTATAGCAATACCTAATGGTATCAACCAGTAAGTATTCCAACCTCAGAAGTGAAAGCTGAAAAAAGCCAATAATCCCGCGATAATATAATCACACCTGGCACTTGCTTATCATACAAAATCATTACAACATATACAGATCAAGGGGTACAAATCCACCCTCACCCTTCAACGGCAAATATCTTTATAGCATTTGAAAAAATTGATTCGTATTTAAAACAGAATATTCTAGAAGACCATGTGCTACAAAAATGGGTGCACATAAAACATATATGAATAGACCTGCCCTAGATTAGGAAGGACATTGTTTTTTATGCTCTAATTAATTTTCAATATAGTCTCCCGAATTCTCTCTATTTCCTTAGACTTTTATCGTTGTCAAGATAAACCTAAAAGCCAAATATACAGAGAATACAAAGAACAGTGGGCAGTCAAAGAATGAGTACTTTTTTGGGACACTATTATATTATATAAACCTTTCGGTGAAATTTTCTTATAATTTCCATGCTGATTTTACAAAGAACCGATGCATATATTCATAGAAATATTCGGAGGCCTGAAATTCTTTACTTATACCAAGAAAATAACGGTATGCAAACAACTGCATGACCGGGAAATATATATCCCTCTACAAACAAAACACCTACTTAAAGACACTCGTTGAAGACTATAGCGAGCGCCTTGAAATTAGTCAGTCTCACGTGAGTAGAGCTTTAACCCTTACCACACTGTTGTCAATGAATTATACTGCTATAGTAATGTGATGTACAGTTGTCAGTGAGGTAAGGGTTAAGTGTAACGTCGTCGTCTGACTGGACCAATTTTATGACAAACGCCGATAAGATAACATGACATAGATGATGTGCAAAATCAGAGCGAGACCATATCTATACCGGTAACATGAGATACCGTGGTTTTCAGTTGGTATTATCTACACCCGACCTATGTAGGAGTTTTTCGGACGTTACATCGTACAGTGCGAAATGCGAGTCATGGATAAATCTGGGACAAATAGTTCAACCTGACCTAACTTCGAATAGCAACTATTTTGGTTCACGTCCATATCCCGTTAATGCGTTTTTAGTACATACAGTGAAAGCCGGCGTGAATTCAACTATATTCTTAGTATCCTGTTCGTTGTACGGGGGAAAAGAAGTCGTGTGGTCCGGACACTATAAACGATCGCGTCCACTCTGGTCAGGAGCCAAGTATGGCCCGTGTAACCAGGTGTTAATCCAAAGATAATCAGCCAATTAACTAACCCCATATGTTACAATAAGATGAAGTTGCCTTCATGTATCAAACCGGTTGAATACTTACGTCTCTTTTTGATCTGTCGGGAACGAGGTCTTCACTGGCTACAACAAAAGGCGATAAAATCAGAGCAGCGAATCCCGACTAAAATAATAAAAGTTTTATTTTAAGTGCCATTTTATCCCTGAGTCGTTGTGACAAGATGATGCCTACGACACTTTACAATATAAATAATAATAATAATATATCTTTGAAGTGCCTATATAATCAAATATATATATATATTCAAATATACCAGGAGACACTGGGAAACACAAAAATCTACTCGCCACTGAACGATATTTTTCCACGCACTTTTACCTTACTACGCGGGTTAAGTCTTTTAATGATGATTATGTGAAACCACTCAAGTTTTACCTGAATGTGGTCACCAGGATAGAAAATGACAAATGGTCATTAACTGTCAACCAGGAACGAACAGCAGATGGTTTTTAATAATGCTAACGATACCAGGTGATTCAGTGTTCAATATGCCGGATGTATGTTTTGTAAAATGTGCGTGCGGTTTACGAAACAGTAGGCAACCTGACAGAGACGCAACAGTAATGGAGTAGCCATCGTGGTTCTCTCAGTAGCTGGAGCGAAAGATAGAGAAAAAACCTCGACCTTTTATAGGATTCAAAGCCACAACCCCCACACAACGATCTGGTGCTTCACCAACTCAGCAACAGGGAAAGACTTCCTCCTGCGCATTCAGACTGTTAGGTATTTTTCCCGCGCATTTCTCTCCAGAGAGAGACCGCAGTCAGTCAAGGGCTTGTTAAAACTGTGGCGTATGAAGCATATCCGTCAATACCGGCCTATTGCTAGCCGTCTTCCTGCCTGGCCACGGAGGGATGACATGGCTGAGTTAGCGTATTATGGTAGGTACTACCTTGTCATAATGGCCAAGGTATAATATGGCACTTCAAATAAAGCTTCATATAGACCAACGATGGTCCACGAACCGTCACTGATAGACGTACTGGAGAACCTCCCCGCTGTTCAACTTCATATAGACCAACGATGGTCCACGAACCGTCACTGATAGACGTACTGGAGAACCTCCCCGCTGTTCAACTTCAT
>WURV02204834.1:0-16006 GCA_011762755.2 Epimenia babai
CCATAGTTATAATTACTGCCCCTTTGGCTGCTTTAAAACCAACCGCTAGAGCGGCGGACTTTCCATAATTTCTTCTGGCACATAATTACACACGATCGCACACACACACACACACACACACATATATATATATATATATATATATATATATATGGCACTATAGGTTATTGGCGAACCCGTCCCAAGATCGATAGCATGTACCGACATAAATCAAATATTCCCCTTCGACTGTCGTTCGTACTAGGGTTTCGTGATAACTGCGCGTGTCTCTCTCCCTGGGAAAGGCCACGTTAGTCGCTTAGTAACATAGTGAGGTGTAGAACATATGGAGCCGCACATTGAAATAAACAATTGCGGACTTGTTACTTCACCGAAAAAGGAAACTGCAAAACGGGCGGAAGTGTTTTTACCAGAAACGAATCGTAAAAAGTTGGTAAATTTATGAACATGCTCTGGTAATATTGGTTAACTTGCGATAAAATATGCGCTCGATTAAAAATCGTACGACATTAGAGTCTGATAAAAATATCACTTTTAGTGAATTAACTTCACAACTTTCTGCCGTCTTTCCCCCGGTACATTCCACAGTGTTGTATCCACGGAGGATCATGTACTTAGAGTGTCAGCTAATGCGTCCATATAGGGTGATTGTAGATTTATTAATCATTCTGTACCATGCCGGTACGGTCAAAATCCATTGGATACATCCCGAAATGACAGGCCATCGATCGTCTCATGCAAGACCAGACGTTTTCACGGACTGGAGCGTTTTCCTTCGCGTCGCGCTACCACACTCCCGGCTATAACTAAAGTTAGTTGAAGATGGCGTTATTATTCTATCGTTTATAAAAACACAACTGGGCTGTCTAAAGATACCTTTACATCTGCCTTGTTTAACGCCATAGGATGGCAACCAGCCGCGCCATTTGTTAAGGCTAAGTGTAGGAACAATTCTTCGTAAAACTATTCTCATCTCTTTTAGTAACATGTACCGCTTGGAAACGTATTAAATAATCTATGGTGTACCGGTAAAAAGGTACCCGGTATCAATATTCGGCCGGCCTATGTGTAGAATCTGCGATCATTATAACCCTAATAAGTATCCTATCATTTAAATAGCTCTAGTGGGTTAGCCAGCATGCATTCTATGTTAATTTTCAGTAGTTCAAACGAGGAATTACTAAAAACAGTATATGCTTTTGGGTTTAATCGAAAATACGAGGCCCAAAATTATTTCTACTAATAAACTGTTATTACATACACCGTCCATACACTGATAACGTAGCGTCCTTAATATTATACAGTTGCCACGCGCAACATACATCGAAACCACACGAAAATAAATATTATTACACTTCTAAATGGCGGACAGTCGCCGCAGTATTATTGACTTAAGCTTTGCGTTTAGTTGTGTTCGCGAGTTTTCGCAGAAGGGTTTCCGGACACTAAATGAATCGTTGACACCGGATTGGGCACTACATTCGTAGTGGATAATGGTGGGTCAAAATGACGACATATTATTTTATCTGTTTCCACTTTAGATATACGTAGCGTCTCAATGAAATGAACCCCTTGGTGAAATACGGGTTTGTGCGGATATTTTGAAGAAATGCGTAAATGGAGGTTGTTAACGTTTATAAACAAGTTAACAAAGATGAAATGCACCACTATTGCAGCGAACACAGATGATATTTAGATATTTTATAGGACTATAACATCAAATACCACCACCTTATTAGTCACAGCACTATCCAACCAAGGGTCTCGCATAACCTACTGCGAATGTGCGATGTGAAATTTCGTGAATTGCTTCACCAAATTATGGAACTTTGCGATGTGAGATTAACATAGGTGACGTCGCGACTGGTGATATTTCCAATGTATCTCTTGATAAACGGATGGAAGCCGCCGCTTGCTCAGCGTAAATTACGCTATAATCGGTTTATAAATATGTTTTTAGAGGCATTCAGCTCAGTTATTCTTCTCGCGACGGGAAAGACATCGGTGCCATTCAAAGAATGGTTTTCGAGGTAATTCTTGCGTCTTAAGTAGCTATGCAACAAACCAAGGCCGAGTTGGTTCAGATAATGGAATTCATAGGCGGAAATAGGATGAAAAGGTTTAACAGGACGTGTACACATTGAGTGGAGGTTGTCGGAATAACAAATGGAAGCCAAAACGTCTATGGAGAAATATCGTGATAAAGTGTCGCTGGCTGTCGAGTCGAACTGTCGTCTATAACGACGTAAAAGTTACCGCTGGGCGTCATTTCTTTGATAAAAATACTCCCGGGTTTTAATTTCCTAATAAGTAATGTCACGGGGATAAATGCACAGAAAAAAAAAACTACAAAAATACTGATGGGATACGAACCCACGACCCCCAGAATAACCTGTGTGGTGCTCTACCAACTGAGCTACATGGACTAGTTTACGCGTGTGCACTCACATATTTAAAACCGTTTTTTTCTTTTTGAGAACAATTGATATTTAAAGTCCGTATATCATGCCAGCGTTGTATACAGATACTCGTAGAAGAATGAATGATTATAAATTGATTGGATGATTTTTACGGTGTTTTCTATATTAACATGGCGTTAGTAGGGAAAGCCAATGTTGTTCTTTTCGGTCCCATCAGAGGTATAGGTTTCATTCTGTGCATTTCTCTCCAAACCTCATTAAAAGCTTGAAACCGGTTTTTATTTCTTTTCATTCGCTAAGGAACATACAAGGCATAAAATGCGCATGCCCAGTAAATGTTCCATTCTTCCCGGCATCGACCTGGAGAATCTCGCCTTTCTTGAGTAGTAAATCCGAATCCTACGTGTACCAATCTATAAGGGACGAGTTGTCCAAATTTTATGAAAAAAATGCATAGAAACTATATTCATTGACAGAATTTACACAGATCACATATTTCGACAGTAATATCTTACCATATCTCAAGTCGACCTCCTCATGCAATATTTTGAGCGAATTATATTTCAATTTCTTTGTTTAACATAATTATAGTGGTGTTATTTTTTCGCTGTACGACATAATTTGAGAGTGTATAAGTTTACCGATACGTACTTCAGAGATATTCTGTGAGTACGAATTGAACGGCATAATCCGTCGCGAATGTCGGTCTAGCGTATACAGTACTGTATACAAAATATACAAGAAATTTAAAAGAAAAAATCAAAACATTTCAAGTTATGTTAAAGGAATTCTGGTCCGGTCGGTTTACGTCGTAATGTTTCCCACAAGAAATCAAAGTAACATTTTTGACCAAGTGACATGACGATTAAAACTAGCCTTCGCGCATCAAGTAACTTCGTCAAGTGCAATGAAATCAAAGGTTGTTCGTTTTGCGTTTATTTTATTTACGATATGGTAAAAGCCGTAAGCCAAACGTCTATGTTTCGTTTATGCGATTAATTTTATTTTCTTTATTTGAAATTATTTATAGTGAGTCGTTATCAGTAAATCAAGCGAGATGTACATGTGGCCTGTGGAAGACCGATTCGAAACTAAACAGGACAACTTTTTTATTGCCTAACTAGTTTTATTGATTGCAAGCTTTCACATAAACTCTATGTTTTATCGGGTGCAGCGGAGTGTGTATGCGAAAGCTTGTGATCAATAAAACTAATTCGTCTATATAAAGGTGTCGCCCTTAATCTCTTAAACTAGTTATTACACTAAAACGACTACCTACCTCTGTACTTATGTCTATATTTAGTGGCATGTTCACCTATTTTGCAGAAATGTTAACAATTTAACACAAAACGTCTTCAAAATAACCGTGGCTATGTGTACGCGTGTCATATATAATGTATTATCAACAACGCAATAAAATGCAAAATTTCGTGCCATATGTCATAACCTAACAATATTAGGAACGGTCCGCCAATACGTTTATGTTCCAGAGTAAATATACATTCATGATCTCCGATTGCAGCTATACAACGACTAAATAAACTACAAAGAGAATCAAAGAAGTAGATTACGTTGAAATTTCATCAATTGTTGGTATGCTTTTTATATACCACAGTAAATTCACGATTTCGTTTTATGATATATAAAACTACCTTTGTACCGAGTTCGAGTCGACGTGTCAGATAATCGAATTCTAATAATCCTTGTAGCGTTAACGACTATATTCTCCAATTTCGCCTCCAAGTTTCGACCAATGGCAGATCGCATATTGCATGCAGTCTCCTTCCTGAACCGCCGCCAGCGACCTGTCGTTCGATCAGTAGAGCAGAGGGAAAACGTCGCCTTTGACGCTCGTGGTGTTCCAACAGTGGGAGTGTTTATGTTTTAATATGTTGTATATTATCGATAGATAGTTGAATGAGATTTAGAAAAACACTTCCTGGAGTTGTCCTTGTAACTGATATCTTACCCTTCGCGTTTTCGTGCACTAAACGCATTAAATCTGGGTACAGCGGGCCGTGCGTTTATGCATGGAATTCCTCTTTATAGCGTGACTATATTTAGGAATGTGATGGTAATTAGGAGAGCCAATGTGGTTCTATAACTGTATATATCGCTGGCTGTGATATACGGACTTTAAACATCAGTGGTTCTTAAAAACGGTGTGAAATAGCTAAATGCACTGGCATAATCTCGTCCCTGTAGCTCAGTTGGTAGAGCACCATACCGGTTATCTGGTGGTGGTGGGTTCGAGTCCCATCAGGGGTATAGGTTATTTTCCTGTGCATTTCTCTCCAGCTATATTTAGGAAGTTAATGCTCCCGCCTTTGGATGGCGTTTTTACGCCTATTTCGCTATCTCACTGCACATAAATTAACGTGAGGGTAATAAGGGTAGCCATTACCCACCCCACTAGAGGTAAGGATTAATGTTTTGTGCATTTCTCTCAATGTACGTACGTGAATAATTACCGCGCGGTACGGTTTGAGTGGAGTGTAGGCATGAAATCAGTTTGCAATCGGAACGCAGGGCGTGAATGACGTAACCAGGACACGCTAGCTTCTTCACGAGAACAACTAGTTTTTCATATTCAGAGATATCATAACAGCCACAGTCCACGCTTGCCCGGTACAGCCGAGAAGGTTATTGTTACTATTTCCCGAACACAAGTACATAGCGACTTCATGCAGGGTTACTCACCATCCGCTGGTTCCTCCTGCTCAGAGAAGCACGATTATTACGGAAAGTGATGTAATTATATGACATAGAAATGCACAAAGCCGCGCAAGAAGATAGTATTAGGTAGGGCTTTCTAATGCCTGTGACACTGCTGGTTTCCTTATTGACTCGTTGGCAGCTTATTCAAAAGCGGGAAGTGACTTTCAGGCAGTGTGTATAAATCATGTGATGGTAATTAGGATAGCCAATGTGGTTCTATAAATAGCTGGAGAGAAAAGCACAGGATAAAACCTATACCTCTTATGGGACTCGAACCCACGACCCCCATATAACCGGTCTGGTGCTCTACCAACTGAGCTACAGGGACGAGATTGTTCCAGCGCATTTAGGTATTGAACACCCTTTTTTTTTCAGAACCACTAATGTTTAAACTTTTCAACTGAAACAGACATTTTTCGGCGAGTGGATAACGCAGCAGATTGGCTATGCTATTAAGCGAGCATGTGTTATGAATCCACGCGTTTTTGAATGATTATTGGAGAAAAAGATCGGCGGGTAAGAGAGCTGACACGGGCGAAAGGAGTAGGTCGCGAGTGCATTCGCTGATTAGTGGGTGCTTGCCGTAATTCGTTACGCTCTTTTTTGTTGTTACGATGCGTATCGTCTCGTATTGGAATTATGCAAATATATTTGATTAGAGACAAAGCGTACACCGAGAGAAGAAATGGCGACAGGCGAAGTTATAGCGTTAGTTTATTTATGGCAGTAGATGCCAGCCGTACTTGCAATATCGCCTTCTTATTCGATTATGAAATTTTGCAATTCCGACTTCATGGAGGACATTTCTTAGTCTCAAGCATGAAAATTTGGGTCATTTCCTGTTGTGGAAAGCGATTCCGGGCTTGTGCGCAATCCACCTCCAAGGCTCCTTTACGAAAGGCCGCACTCCTTTCACAATGATCACGTCAATCGAGTCAGGAAAGAGTATGAAGTCGAAACGCAGAATAATCAAACGGACATCGGCAGCCTTGAGTAGAAATGTCACGAGAATAGGAAGACACGATTTAAGAAATAGCGAAACTTTCCCAGGGATCAGGGGTGAAGTAAATAGTTGAGTCGTAGAGCCTCTAAACCGAAAGGTTTGAATATGCTTAAATCAAAACCTCTGAAAATGGGTAGGCGTTCGGTATCATCTTCCGCCAGTGATGTGATACGCGTATGTCGAAGGTAGTGAATGTTGCGTTAAGCTTCCATTATAAAACGAATGTGAAAGCCTCAATTGGGGGATAAATATTGTACTTCACCTTTTGTTGTCGATGCTGTATTGCATGTAGTTCGTAAGTTTACATTCATCAACCACGATGTTGATGTATCTATTATCGAAGTGGTCTCTTCTGGAAATCGATTCATTGTGTTATATTCACGTTCTTCAACAGTTTCACTTTCACCAGATATAGAGATAGCTCCCACTAATCTAAAACAATCCCATAGGTCGATGAATCATAAAGGATTGAAACCTCCTTTTGTCTCAGAGTTCGTAGTCACACAGCGGGAATAACGTAAAATAGCCCCGGATTGAAACCTTCTTTTGGCCCAGGGTTCCTTGTCACACAGCGGGAATAACGTAAAATAGCCACATAGTACAGTTTAATCAAGACGAACAATGACGTATTGGTCTTCATCTATCATATTTTAGTTTGCTAAATCGTGGAAGACCGACTCCAGTGGAACAGCAGATTGAAGGGACCCCGTTGATGCGAGGAGTTACAAGATCGAATTGGGGTAATCCTGTCATTTCTTTCACGCATTCCACGACGGTGAAAAAGCAAAATATTCGTGCTTGAATACTGATAAATATCTGCTGTGAAGTTTGCTATTGCAAAATTCAAGAATAAAAAATGGCAATATTGGTGAGAAGGGCACTGACTGACATCAAAACCCCGCTTTTCCCTTTTTTGGATTTCATAGGCACCGGTGTTCTTCACCCTGGAAATTCGAATTTGAAACGAAAGCTTGCCACTTCGATTCTGCGCTTGGAAGGGATTTTCCTGCGCCTTTCCTGTCACACGAATAAATGATTAAAATTTCATACCTGGGATATTGATCAAGGTTTTAATTGTTCTACATTCTGTGTTATCTAACGTTTTGCAAGTGTTAGATGAATCGATTTATGGGGGTATCTGGCAAATATTTTCAGCACTTAAGTACATTACCCTCCTGAGCGAACCATATGGTATGAAATTTTTCACTTTATTATAACTTATTCTGCTGTGATAGTACGTATAGATTTACCTGACAATGGCGTTTACATAATTCGACCACACCAAGTATTTTGCTCAGAGAAACAAAAACCACAAATAATATTTCCCGAGTTTCGAACCAAACACATGTTTATCGCATCTCCATCATAAAGAACAAGGAAAGGACTGTAGCACCTTATGAGACTAACAAAAGTTTATTGGAACACGAGCTTTCGCAAACACAAGGAATGCTCCATCATTTAGTCTCATAAGGTGCTACAGTCCTTTCCTTGTTCTTTACGTGCATAGACTAACACGGCTATCCCCACTTGTTCTATCTCCATCATAGTTATCAAAATACTGCTTTCGTAACTAGGCAAAGTTCAAGGATAGCTTAACTGTTGTTGACAAACCACGGATCTCAGAATGCCGCGTCGCGTGGTCTATATCACACGACGTTTTGATTGACATATCGTCGTATCACACAGTCAAAATCGATTCGTTTCGCTCAACGACAGAAGCAAATCTGGTCACGCCGCTGTTATAGCCGAGAGTGACGCAGTAAATAACTCCGAGTGGCGACGTTTGAGCTAATACGATTATTATTCACGACCACCGAATTACCCCTCTTGATAACATACGATCTCCTGTATTATGGCGACTGCGATGGTTTTTCAGATACTCGAATCGACTTATTATTGTCTCCCTTACCACTTGCTTCTAGTATTGGCCAAATTTGCGTTTTTGACAAACACTTCAATTAAGACTAGCCGATAAGTGACGAGTACCGCCTTTATTCGGTTGACTGTCGTAAGTTAACTCGCGCATTTTATCGTAATATAGTGACTTATACCTATACTGTTGAGATTGACAATGTAGGGCACAGAATTGTTCAAAACACCTTCGTATCATAATCACTACCTTGAGTCAAATTCCGAGAATTTTTGGTAAGTGTACGTATAGTCGTGGGTGGTCGAATTGTCTAATAACTTAGTTTAAGAGATAACAACACCCTTTTATATAGACGAACCAGTTTTATTGATCACAAACTTTCGCGTAAACACTATGCTTCATCAGGCGATGAAAGTAAAGTGAACACACAGGTTTATATACAGGTGAGTAACACACAACTGTCATAACAGATAACTAGTAAGTGTACGTGATTTTTACAATTCGTACGAGTCAACATTTAAATCAAATGCTTACACAACCAGGCGTTTTCTACGGTAAAGTACTCCCGATCCTTTCATTGAGCTCATATTATATTCATCGTAAATTACCAGATTCCAGTTTGTTTATATAGTAAACAATACCGCTGACGGAATTCTAATCTCGTGTGAACTTCATAAATTTACATTCTGAATTAATCGCCATGCTATACACGATTCCAATTGCAATTATGCGCCGCAATATCTCGTTCTCCCCCAATAACGCGGCTCAACAAATCAAAGAGGCCGCGTAAATCAAACACGCCATTGTTGCTCGATCAGTGAAGTTGAGTAAATCAGGTTGCTGTCGCTCGACGGTCTGTATTCTTTTATGGCTGTCGGGATCAGCGGTATCAGGTAAAACTTCACAGTACAGCTGGCGATTTGGAGGTTACCTGTGCTGTTATTAGATCATTACGAGTGTGCGATTAGAGATAAGTATCGAGGTCTGAAGGAACTGATAGAGGGGCCCGACACATTTCGGCTTAGATACCATCTTCGGAATCATTCGTTGCATACAAGCTTCGCGTCTTTGTAACTATTTTCCAGCGTCATTAGCCGCCGAGGTCATAATTATATTGTTAGGCCCCACTAGTTAAACAATAGCGACCAGCAAGTTGCACCCCGCGCTCCCCACAAGAATCGACATAGCTTCTATTCATCTCTGGGTTGTTTTACCCGATAAATTTGACACCTCCGGCAAGCTACTCACTGTTGATTCGTTATCGTTCTTAGGCAGTCTGGTACATAGAGGGAGGCTTAGCTTAACACGCTCGTAGTTCGTACACTCACAATAGTGGTGCGTGATGAGTCGTACAGCCACAATAGTGGCGCGTGATGAGTCGTACAGCCACAATGGTGGTGCGTGATGAGTAACACAGTCTCAATAGTGGTGCGTGATGAGTCGTACAGCCACAATAGTCGTGCGTGATGAGTGGCACAGTCTCAATAGTGGTGCGTGATGAGTCGTACAGCCACAATAGTGGCACGTTATGAGTCGTACAGCCACGGTAGTGGTGCGTGATGAGTCGTACAGCCACAATAGCGGCACGTTATGAGTCGTACAGCCACAATGGTGGTGCGTGATGAGTGGCACAGTCTCAATAGTGGTGCGTGATGAGTCGTACAGCCACAATAGTGGTGCGTGATGAGTGGCACAGCCTCAATAGTGGTGCGTGATGAGTCGTACAGCCACAATAGTGGCGCGTGATGAGTCGTACAGCCACAATAGTGGTGCGTGATATGTCGTACAGTCACAATGGTGGTACCTGGTTAGCTGTACATTTGGTCGGTGGTCCGCCAGATAAAGGTAACACTCTCGCAGTAGGGGGGTAAATGGGTATTTGCGGTTATTGTACATTTTTTCGTTGCTTGCGGATTGATAAAATAACACAGACGTATATCACAGCCGGCGGTAGTCATCCCCCGTAATGCCGATTGAGCGGATCGTGCGGCAGCCTGTTGTCTTTTGCTGAAGAAGTTGTCTTTTGCTGAAGAATGGCGTGAATTAATAGTAAATCTGACTTGGACCGTTCACACAGAATTTCTAACATTAGAAGTAGTGTTTTAGCGGTGTTTCGGTGTACCTCTCTATCGGAATGCCTCCAAGACAAAAACGTCGCCATTTGACGTCAGAAGATCCTGAAAGAGGGATAGGCATTATCGAGACGCAGCATGTGGCTCAGGAGTTGGGTGAGTCACAAAGTGTCATCTCCCGTGCTTGGAATCACTATCAGGCTTCTGCTAGAGCCAACAGACAACACGGACCAGGACGCCACAGAGTTACAACTCGTGCATAGGACCAATACGCCACTCTCTCCGCTGTTAGAAACCGCACGTCCACAGCTACAACCTTGCATAGAAACCCGCGAGATGTATCAAGAGTTTGTTTATACACCCAAAGCCTCACGAATAGGTTCCATGAATCAGAATTGAGGGCTCGCTAACCAGTTATACGCATCGCACTCATTCTACAGTACAGACAACATCGACATGACTGGTATCGAGAACACGTCACCTGGACCCAAACCTAGTGAAGTACTGTCGTCTTCACAGATGAGTCCAGGTTCTGTCTAGACTCCACGGTGTTCGGGTGTGCCGAATGAGCGATATTCTGATGCTACAGTTTTAGAAAATTACGGATATGGAGGCGGGTCTGCCATGGTCTGGGGTAGTATCACCACCACGCGTCGTACAGACCTCCATGCAATTGAAAATGGCACGCTCACTGGTATCGGATACCACAATGAAATCCTCGATGGGAGGCCATTGGCTGTTGATATTGGTATAGACTTTGTTCTGATAAATGACATTGCCCGTCCTCATCGTGCCATCATCATGAATGAGTGCTTAGCGGTAAAGGAATCAACAGAATAGGCAGGCCAGCGGGCTCACCTGATGTCAATCCCATTGAGCATGCATGGGACATGCTCCAGACATGCTGCAGACTGGCATCTCTCCCACTGTTGCAGGCTGCAACAGATCGGGGATGCGCTATTAGACTCATGGACCAATATCCCACACCTAGTAAGCATGCGCGGACGATTTCAAGCAGTAATTGACCGTAGAGCAGGTCACACGCGCTACTAATCTATTTTTTGCGAAGGAAAAACACAAGCTTTCCTTGTTTTCTGGAATCTGGATGTTTTGTTTTTCTGAGATTTTCTGGAAAGCCATGCTAGGTGTATTTTGAAAATTTGTTAATTTTTTGTCTGAACCCATACACATACTGATGAACGTGTTACTAGCATACCTTTATTATAGAAAATTATCACAAATTATGATATATATGCGTATCATATACAGTATTGCCATACGCCGTGTATATACGTCGGCGGGTATTGGAGCCTTTCCGTTATGACGTGTATATACGTCTATGGCGAGAACGGCTAGGATCACTTGCTTCACTTAGCCGTCTTTTCATATTTACTATCTGTTTAAACGTGTCCCGCGCGCATTACGCATACGTCTGTCGATTATCAGCAATTTTCGAACAGATCCTAAGCTCGTTTTTAAAGACAGGATTTGCTTCATGCGCGAAACTCTAAGATATCCATTCGATTACTCGTATTATGCCCAAGCTAGAGTACTAGATAACTATAATGGTAATTCAAAAAAGCCACCAAATTCCTATTGAGGTTGAATAATGACGGAATTTATTGGGTCTTTGTGTTGATCACCACCTAAGTATTCCTTAATACCCATCATATTATTGGTCGTAGAGTTTCACAAAACGCCTACCACAAACTCCCACATTGCATTTGTGATGGTAATTGTAACTGGAGCATCCATCAGGCGTCCATTTAGATTGTCTATTTCGCCACCACCATATTTGTAAATGGGTCTGTTGGAGGTCGATGCTACGTCATCGTTTTCTCGTATCGATATTGCCTTGCTGAGTGCGCGTATGCTATAGTTGTCTAAGTGTGGTGTTATTATGTTACCGCTATACTAACGCTGTTAGTAATCTATCCACCTAAGTCCAAATTTAAAGTACAGGAGTCAAATATTTCGAGAAAATTTTCGTTCAATCGACAAAAAGCCTTATATGGAACGGGCAGCGGTAAGAACTAAGGAGGACAACCCAATTCCATGCCAATGTGCGATGTGCGAATAATTATAGTTACACACACATAAAATAAAAGAAATAGTAAATCAACGTTACACTATACACGAACAAAGTATATAAAACACACTGGAATACGCGCCTAGCCTCGCATATGCAAAATTACACATCATTTAAGATATGAACATCATTTGAATCAACCAATTTTTGGACAAACATGTTGATGATACTTTTTCCTCCAAATTACAGAACTGAGAAGAATTATTAGAACACGATGTGAAAAAGTGGAGACTGGTATTTGTTTGATGGTCTGTCGATTCATTTATCAGAATTGGAAATACTAATAAGAAATAGAGGATAGTACCTTTAAGAATGACAAAAAAAATTTATTGACAATCGAGATTTTGCAGACACACGGAATGCTTCCTCGGGTAATCCTTCATTCGCCTGATGAAGCATTCTTTGTTTAAGAGAAATCTCATTTTACAATATTCATTTGTAAGTCTCAAAAGATACAACCTTTTATTTCTTGTAATTTATTTCTCTATATTAACGCGGTTATTCCGCCGTATTCCGGCATAGGAATAATCCGGTCGATTCAGATTAGGCATATAACTCAATTTTTAACCTTTATTGTTTAAATACCACGTAGAAATCATATTCATAGCTTCCCCAAAAATCTAATTTTATTTCGACAGCCTACTACAAACTCAGAATGTAACGAATATACATGATATGGGTATCATTAGAAAGGCCTGCTGTTTGTCTTTAAAATAGGTTATCTAAAATTCAAATCAATCAACATTTGTCAGAGATATATATGTCTTCCTCAGAGAGGTCTAATGCCATCGAAACCATGTTTTATGTTTCTTGGAGATGACTGAAAGCAAAAATTATGTAGGCTCCTTTGTGGCGCTGACATGTTTGTGTGTCAATAGGGTGTAACGGCTTAAGGCCCCACTCCTTCTACGTTGTCTCCATACCTCTCCACGCGCAAATGGGCCCCCTCGCTATATCACCCACGGCTTTGCGAACACCAGGAGTCAGCCTCATGCTTTCGACCTCGGCAGTTATTCGGTCTCTCGGTGTTTGCAAGTCAGTCGGGGTAGTCACAAAGACCATGGACTTCGGGAATCCTCAGAGGTAATAGCCACAAGGCGTAAACTCTAGGGAGCGAGCTGGCCACTCCCTCGGTTTGACTTGGAGTTAGACGATCTCGCACAGCTCCGAGACGATGGGCTGGTGCCCCATCCTGCCCCGAATACAGACGCCTAAACACTCTCCGCTGTGAACTACAAAGTTCGCCCTCAGAACAGGAAGGATGTCGTTAAATGGGTCACGGTATGGCATGTGAAACTTGGTCCCGATGGCATTTTGACCTGTCTGACAAATGATAATTGATTTTAATTTTTCATAGCTTATTTTGAGGAGAAATAGCAGGCTTTTCTAATAATACCCATATCAGGTATATTCGTTACATTTTGAGTTTGTGGCAGGTAGTCGAAAGAATTTGCATTTTTGGGTACGCATGGTATATCATATATATGCCATTTTCAATAGTAAGTAGACAGTCCCATGATAATGTCGTGATATTTAAATTCATCAGTAAAACCACGGTCTTCTAATAATTTCGCACAGTACTATACCTAATTTATGTCGGGTTAAAACATTCCCCGAAGAGACATGGCCCAGGAAATTTGTTTCCGACTGTAAATTTAGAATTTTTATCACACTTAGAAAGCACAAAGCGACCATATGTAACGTGGCAAATCCAAAGCGGCAACCAATACCGATTCTGTTTTGGGTCGGGGTTAATTAACGTTAGTTTTTTCAACAATATTAGGTCCAGTCATAAGGAAACTAAACATTGATCACGTATTTACAGAGTCTCGTCTTTATGGGGCCTCCTATATAGATTCGGTCCACACTGTAGTCCCCTTCACTTGGGAAAATACCTATCGATCGAAACTTGTCTTCGTTGAGATCGACAGACAATCAATGTGTCTGCGCAACGTCAACAACTTGATAAAGCGTAGAAACATTGCAGGTCGTTGACATACGTGGGGCCGATTTGGTCAAGTTCTTAGACGATGACGAGATCCAAGGAGGTTTCTGCAAATATTGTTGAGTGCTGTATTATTCTCGTGAGTTTTATGCTGTCATTTCATCGATTATGTTACAAGCGAAGTGCGAATATACGACCGAGACGGAAATGGCAAGAAGTTAGCATTTTAAACAATCAATACCCTGCACGGCATTATCGCATTTAGTTATAAAATTACGGACATTTTTTTCAAATTAGAATTTTATTCTATGACATAACAGTATGCCACGGAAATTGAATACAGAAGAAAGACTCTTTATCTGTAAACAATTCCGGAGAACTGGATTATAGTACGGGTAAAGAGGGAGTGGGCGTTACAATACGATACACCACCCCCTGCAAGAAAAACCATCTGCAGAATTCAACGTAAACTCGATAGGATCAATGAAAGATGCTCCGCTGATGGGACGATCGGATGCAGAGTGCAATGAAGAGAATCGGAATGTGGTCGCAAGCCTTTGTTCACGGCTCCAAGAAGTCCACCAGGCGTGCAGCGGTAGGACTCGATATTGGCCGCACTTGCGTACGGCGCATTCTCAGGTCTATACAATATCAACCTTACATTTCCCTACTTATTCACAGTTTAAATGGAGACGATCCCGACAGGAGGCTTGAATTTTGCGAAGTTCTAAGTCAGCTCACTGACACACCCGACTTGATAGAGTATATCATTTGGACTGATAATGCAAATTTTAACCTCCCAAGTCATGTAAACGGCTGAAATTGTATTTACTGGGACCATAAAAATCCCCACATAACAAGAGAGCAACAACTGAATCAACCAGTTGTAACTGTATGGGCCGGAGTGGCCCATCTCGGAATGTGTGAGCCCTACTTCTTTCCAGCGACGGTCCGGGACTTTTCGTACCTGGAAATGCTGGCCAACGACCAGATGTTGGCCATTATTGCCTGCAACAAGATGGCGCTCAGCCTCAATTTGCGAACAATGTGCGGTACTTCTTGAAAGAAAATCTACCTGGTCACTGGATAGGGCGCCGTGGGGCGATAAGAGTGGCCAACCCGCAATCCTGACCTCACACCGATGGACTTCAGCATCTGGGGAACTGTATTCACGGAAACCGGCGACATTAGATCAGATTTGGCAGTATGTCGCCGATGCCTTCACTGTGATCAACGCTGACCCGAGTCTCTGCAGACAAATCAGCGACAGAGTCGAGGACAGATGCCGCCGGGGCGCACAGAATGGAGGCTGCCAGTTCGATTATCTCTTCTACAGCCTTCTGTTGAGTGAACTTGTGTTGTTATAGATGGCGTTAATGTTAAATACGAATTCTGACCATTATAGTCTAGTAGTAGTGTAACTCATACAAAGTTTAACGCTACTCATTTAGGCTGCTGTAAATTTTGTTGTATAACAGTGACTAAAATTACAGTTTAGAACAATGTTTTAGACTTCTAGCAATACAAATAACGAAATATCATATACTTGCAGTTGTATTAGTGATTGATGATACAAAAATTGGCAGTAACTTTTCGCTCATCCTGTATATCAACCGATCTCTAAATATGTTAAATTCGTCGCCATATTTGTTGTCTGCCCTGATGGGCGGATGAATCATATGAGCATTTATCGGATCTCCTAACCACATAGAATTCGTTTACTCTAGTGCGATATTCTTCAATGAAGCGACTCGGTGCAGCAATAAATCGTCTTAGGGACAGATTCGCTCTTCTGCACCTCGGCCGATCCTGCCGCTTTCCATTCATCAGGTAGAATTATTTACTGCATTCTACATATTATCAATCAATATCTTTTAGGAAAAAACCTG
>WURV02204834.1:16106-26585 GCA_011762755.2 Epimenia babai
CCGCTTTCCATTCATCAGGTAGAATTATTTACTGCATTCTACATATTATCAATCAATATCTTTTAGGAAAAAACCTGTTAACCCAGCAAATGCGTTTGGTAAGTCGGGAATTTGTGAAAGACTTCGGGCATCATCCTTAATTATTAACCTTTTAATTTGAAGAAATTTATTTATTTTCAAATATCCAAACTCCTGTTGTGAAGTCGCTTTAATGTCAAAATTGAATACGTACAGTGGTAAATCGTCATCGATAATTTCATTCTTGGTTCCAGCACTTAAACCCATTTCGTGGTCCTATATTCTCATCAGACGGCGGGCTGATGATGTTGTTGTTTAATGAGGTAGTCCATGTAGGAACGAGTGAATAGCAACTGTGACGAAACGACGGTCTACCGCGTGTTATCGACATGTCATACACGGTGAGCTATGACGAGTTATAACTTGTTGAGCAACATAATTCGTCATAAAAACATCATCAGGATAGATGGCTTAATGACCTTACCTTCTTCGTACTGTTAATATTTCAACGAGGTAAAACCAATGGGGTCAAGCTCAAATGGGCCCTTAGTTGCTGTTCTGAAATGTAACAGGATTGATTTTGAGTGTAATTAGGAATATTTTTCAATATCTGCTCAGTGTTTCAAACTTAGGGTACTTTAATGGACACGTCGATAGCTCGCGTTTAAGGTCTTGCCGCTTGTAGCACAGTCGGTCTTTAAATAAATGAATATTAGGCATTTATATACCCCTACCCAACTCCATGCACGCATGCTCACAGGGTGGTCTACGGTGGTGTGCAAATAGCTATTAATATGAGAAAAGATGAAGTCGTTACAGTTACAGGTCTTTCGCTTCCACATTGAAAAATCTCACAAGAGACAACAAAGTCAATGTTCCCGTCCGTCCTCCACTTATGTATCAAAAGCTGTAACCAGTAATCATCAAACTAGTTCCACGGTAAATTAACTTGGACTATTTAGATATTATACAGGACGCTCAATCCACCAATTGTTTCATATATACAGTTTTCTGCAGTTAACAAACTCCAACATATTCGCCATCGGCTGATTTTTACCATACGGTTCGTACCCTCAACTCTACACCGCATCAAACTAAGACGACGTTCTAGTTACCGCTATGTTCAGAGATACATGTATATGTGGTATAACACAGGCCTTCGTTGGCTGGTGTACCAGGACGTCAGGATGTTGCGCTGCCACTCATTAAACCGCCGCACGGGAAAATTGCGTGACAGCGGGGCTGTTGACAGGAACCCTCTGAGAGTGCACTCTTTGGTTAGCTAATGACAATTAGACTAATCCCCATATTAAAGTCGCCGTTAACAAAACAGAAGAGTTCGGGTTCTGAAAAAAAACTGTAGTGAAAAGGGTTTTAAAAAGGCAAGATTTCCAGTAGTATACTTCTAGTGCTTTGGGTATTTAGATTATTGCATGGTCTTAGACATTTTAGGCTGTGTCACAATTATATTGCATTTTATTAGTATCCGAATACAAATAGGATAACGCCTATTAAGATATTAGTATTTCGAACATCGCATTTTAGCCATATATTTTATACTCTTTTGTCGGTTGCTGTACAAATGTGTATGTCGCTGGCATAATACACAGACTTAAGCGCCTGTTTGTACTCAAAAGGGTGTTAAATGCCGATATACGCGGGAGAACGTCTACTTTCATTGCTCAGTTTGTAGAGCACCAGACCGGATGTCAGGCTGGAGTTTGTTGGTTCGAGCCCCACCGGAGCCAGGAATTTTCCAGTGCATTTCTTTCCTGACATACTTTCTTCATTGGTGAATTGTAACGCAGAAAAGAAAGGAGTATAATAAAAACGAGCTGGACGCACTTCCGGATTGACGAACCAACCGTCCGCGTACGCAATAGCCGGTAAATATAGTCGAACAGCGCATTAGCGTAAGGAATCACAAATCGCGATATAATGACAGTCGATATTACAGGAAGATTCCTATGTATAACAAATTCCGTATATAAAGGCTACAGCAAACAGCGATGAGTTCGTGTATTTTACGCTGACAAAATTATCTTTTGAACTCTCCCATAAACATCGACTCCCGAAACTCAAACCAGGTGGTGTATAAACGCTCCCTATGCTAACGTTCACGACAAATTTGTAGCGTCCAATCGAAAGCGATTTAATATAATCCATAATTTCTGCAGCCAAGCGTTTACTTGCTTCTCGACAGTTCATTGGTTCGTATTCCAATTTCCCAAGACGATCTGATATTATAGAGCGCGTTATCTTTTCGATGTCGTTGCCAGGAAATGGAAAGTGCGAAATATCGCTGGTGTTTACGAAGCGTGTTTGCGCGAATGATTTCGTTTCCGAAAGTTCCACTATTTCCTCGATATATGCTTCATTATTTTTCCGGAGACATGTTGTCTCGCGAGGCTGTCTCGCGTAATTGTGTCCACCTCCGTCCATCGCGCGCGATCTACAACAGATACAAATTTAAACTAAATAATATAAGTTGCAAAACGTAAAAGGCAAAGTACAACTTTTCTAAACCGCAAGTATCAGTCAATAAATTGATGATAGGTTCACAATTATTGTTTATGCAAACATTTGGCTCTTATACAATAAATACCTTAACACTCCCGCATCACAAAACTAAGATTATAATCAAACGTCTACCCATTTTGGGGACTGTTTTACTCCAGCAATTGGGGATAGATGACTTGCCCAGGATGATGGCAAAATGAGGATGACCGATGGGAGGTACGAACCAGCGACCTGTGTATTACATGTTCGGCGCACCTGTGAATAGAACGCTGAATAACCAATGTCAAATAACTGATACAAGCCACCTGAGAAGCATATACCAACTGTCAACGTCATCTGTGTATGACAAAGGTAGTCAGTCGCCGCGCACACAGCTTTGCTAAGGAATAAAGGGAACGTCTCTTGCCATCACATCACATTACTGTCGGCAAAAACCGCTCGCTTTAGACATTTTGGTGATTGCTATGGTGAAAACGAGTTTGGTGATTACTATGCGTCTGAAATTAGATTCCCTTCCTTGCCGGTCGAAAATTGTCCGCTTGATTGCAATTTTATCTCGTAACTGGAGATATCGTTTACTTCCGACTATCCGCGTATTCGCCGTTCAGTAGAACGATAGAAATTTCATACGACAATTTTATTTTGTGATGTATCAGTAATTCCCCGAACCGTATACGATTGATATCGTGAAAAAGATAATCGAGATCGTTTCCCAAAACGACAGCCAGTGTAACGTGTCGAATTATAAAGATTCGTACACTTTGGATTATATGTGCGTTGTTGAACGTGTCATAAATTTCAAGTTTGCTGAGCAAACGCCTTTGACTCAAACGGGCAGAAGGATTATTACTAGTTTTAGTGTGTTTGATATAGTTTGCATATTATTGTATAATGCTTTATAATATTCTTAAAGGGTCGAAGAGTGTGTATGTGACACACACCCACACACGCTCTGGCGCACGCCCACATGTTCACGCCCGCACGTGCGATCTCGTTGTCTCAATACCGACCGGATTACTTTTTAATAAACGTTAAAGCTATTTGCGATAGTTTTTCGCAAACCATAGGGAGACGCAGACTAAAATCTTTACATTAGCAGTGTTCGAACTGACGACATTCAAAGGACGAATGCGATGTTTCACCAATAAAGGTGCGAATACAGGCGTCTTCCCGCGCATTTGGCTCTTAGAACGGTTTATATGTATTTCTCCCCAGTTATAACCTATGTGTGAGATTTATTTACCCGAAATCGAACGAATTGGGTTATCTATACCAAAACCCAGCATATACAATAACACGCCTGAATTTCGATTAGTGCCAAAGACAGTACCTTCGTCCTGATTACCTTATCAACGAAGGGTAGTTATTGCGGTTCTTTGAACAACTGAAGCGAAATGCACACAAAATAACTATATCTCTGATTGGAGACGAACTCACGACCTCCAGAAAATTGGTCTACTGCTCTGCCAACTGATATTTTCATATCTGTCTGGCTTCGTCATGTTCGTATATCTACTATATCATGACAAATAAAAGCCGTATTCAAGTGAAACGATATTTGGTAAATAATGGGATACAAAAACTTGCTCGTTTTCACTAAATAATGTGAACATTTACGTGGGCTAATTCTCGTATACATCACCACGTGCAACGAGCGTGGCACACCGTTATCTAATCAACCAAATCGAACAGAAACCATCGAGAGGTAACACAGTGGCAGCAAAGATATAAAATGAAAATTAAACAAACAAAATCAAAAGGCAGGATAATAGCCGGAGTCTGGGAATGAAAAAAAAACTTTTATTTAAAAACCACTAGGACAATAGCTGTGAGGCAAAACTACCCCATCGACCCCCGAATTACTATACTTGATAAACAGAATCTTGCATTAATTGTAATACGAAAAGTGAAGGCAACGGCATATTGGGTAGCTGAGATTATGATTAGCACAAGCTTTCGCATACAAGTATTCTAGATCAAGTCCATTGAGTAGAGTTGCTGACCCACAGGGAATAAATAGTGGAACTGGAGAATGGCAGAGGAAACATTAATCCTCGGTAGATACAAATATTCGCTGTTCAAGAACTCAAAATCATCAACAATTTCAATTGTGTCGCGAAAGGACTCAGCAGAGACGAGGGCTTCCTGTCACACTACCGCGACGAGAACCCACTCCGCCGCTTTATCTGTGTCCCCGTCTGATTTCTATTTTGTCATATACCCTTTTTGTTATAAGCTAGCCATTCGCTGTGTTGGTGCTTCCTTGGCTTTGTTTCTGGCTTACTGGGATTTTCCATTGTTTGCATAGTGAATCTTTGCATCTACTGGCCTCATAATGTTTATTCTGCAATCAGCCTGTTTCAGTATTAATTACGCTAGGGTCACCACCCTTAATCATTGCACTCTTAGTTGGTCAATAAGGTGTTACCTCCACCTTTCGTATTATACCATATCGTTAACACGACAACCCACGTCTCTCTGATTAATTTTAATCTCAGAAAGACGAAAAGCGTTACTTTTTTCAGGTATTACACGATTTGATTAACTCAAAAATCAACCCTCTATATGCACGATTCAAATAACACAGCAATCAATAACTCTATATGTACGATATTGTTAACACAGCAAACAATCCCTGTATACGCACGACATTACTAACACAGCAAACAATTCCTCTATAAGCACGACTTTACTAACACAGCAAACAATTCCTCTATACGCACGACTTTACTAACACAGCAAACAACCCCTCTATACGCACGACCTGACTAACACCGCAATCAATAACTCTATCTGTACGATATTATTAACACAGCAAACAATTCCCTTACACGCACGATTTAACTAACACACTTAGTAAATAGCCCATCCATCTATACGCTTTATTTCTCTAAGACAGTGACCCAACCCTCGATGCGGACGCGGTAGATAGAAATAATAACATTTTTTTTAAATCATAAAGTAAAATGTCTTGGTGTGGCTGTTTTCATTATATCGCTATACACTTTATTAATGGCTGAATATACATTCCAAAAAAGCGGTGGTGGAATAATGATGAGATACTTCTCTATATACGTAAACATGACTTACCGATAATGTGAGCGGCGATTGTATCAACAATGGTCTATTGATGAATCAATAAAAAGAGTTTAATGCTAGAATCGGTAACATTAATATTATTTATGCTTTATTTTTAGAGACGTTCACGCGCAGATTTGGACAAACGAATATATATTTTATGAGAATCCGTCTTCGATTTGAGTAATTTTGGTTGACCTCCTTTTTACGTGTCTAATACCAAACATCTTCTCGCCCGCTTGTTGTATACGTCTAATCGTTCCATGTGGTTTGTCAAATGAACTTAGAGCGGTTTTTGGCATGGTTGAATGCATGCGCTAATTTGGTAAAGCAGGGTTTACAAAAATACGAGACGGATTACCGACAACAATGACAATAACGCATGCCAATATCCTTCTGAGCATTTGTCTGATGGCGCAAGAACACAATGATAACGCGATATTCATACACTGAATTATCGGTTCTTGCAAATAAACACTGAGCATAATTTATAATGATAGCTTATAGTGTGAAATGCGCATGGAAGCAAAACGTCAATCGTCGTATATACGTTAAGTAACATGATGTGCGATTATTGCACGCGGAGTAGGTTTGGTGACGCATTCCTATGACCTTTATGTGTGGAAATTTCCCCCCCCCCCCCTCCTTAACAACGCAAGAATGTGATACACATACATCGGCAATGTTCGAAGTCGACGTAAACATGCGTGTTAATAGGCCAGTGATTAAGACGACACAAACAGTGTACAATATCACAATCTGCTTTCGTGCTCCCGGTCTTCGGTGTGCGACAAACGCATAATGACTGGCGCCGTTCTTAACGTTCCCAAATCATTGTTATTAGCCGCCATGCTTGTCAGAAAGATACCGATAACAATAATCATCAAATCAATATATCTCTTTATTTCTGTATCCATTCATTTTTATTTATTTTAGGAGAAAAAAAGAACAGGAAGTACTGTTGTTTTTGTGGGTGCCTTACAGCAATATCTAGCCGTAAACTGGACGGTGTTGAGAGGAGTTTTAATAGCGATTTGGTGTTTCTAACCAACTACTCTCATTAGCAGTTTTCAGTGTCACTCGTGCCTGTACGCGGATCTGGTCAGATCTTATGAAATTCCATAAAATATTTTTGAATAAACCGTACTACTAGCTTAGCTGTCAAACACACCTCACATGCATGAATACTGTGAATAACACATGCCTGTAATGTTATAGTTCGTCTACTCGTCTACCTACATTATCTACGATCATATAGAGTGCAATGCAAAGATATTTCAATACTATATATTCAGTAAAATATTACGTAAACCTACTTGTTTGGAATCATGCTTAGAAATAACTTATGACTGGAGGTTCCTTTATTCACCCGATGAAAAATGTTTGTTATATTATTCGAAACCTTGCGCCTTTCCATTTATAGACATAAAGGTGTTTCCCCTTCTAGATTGACAAATTATAACAGAGTTGGTCATGCGATATAAGTAAATGTTATAACGCAATCGGCCGTAATCATGGACAATGGCAGAAGTCGCATTTGAGGACACCGAAAGCTATAGAAAGATAAATAATAAGCACATAATATGGCCGTTATCATTAAACTAAGTGGATCCTAGAATAAGGAAGGAATCGTGAAGAAGTCACGCGCGCGACGAAATAATTAACCGTAATAGTAGTTTGACATGGAACACTGTCTGTGGGTGTTCAAATCGGGCGCTGTGGTTATTATTTATGCGAGATAAATTCGGCTGCATTAATGGGAACCAGAGAAAATCAATTCGTTAGATTCCCATATGCGTGTCGATTTATCTTGACATGTGGAATATGAAGGATGCGCGAACGTACCATCCATCGCCATGATTAAGCACGTGAATTATGGGCAGTCTTTGGCCCTGGACATTCATATCTGATGGTGCTATTGGTCTAAATGGCTGTATTAGCGATCGCCTTACAGTTTCACCCGCAGTTCCCTCTAGCGTTATATCGATTATGACCTTATAGTACCATGCGTTATGCTCGCGTAGAAATCGCCTCAGTGTTTAAATCGCACACCAATTGGTCTAGAATGAGTATTTCGTCATTACGTCGTGAATGTATAAATCTGTGAAATTTATAGCACAAGTGGCAGCAGTAATAATAGCGAAATCAGCAACGATGTCAGAGACATCAAAATTCAGAGAGATACAAAATATGGAATTAACTAAATAGTACTTTTATGGAATTATGGAAACTTTTCTGACAGTTTACAAATACGCGAACGTAGCGTTAAGAGACAAATCGAATATCAGCCCAAAGGAAAAGAAAGTCGTTAACCACGATTTTCAATGTCGACACTTCCCTGTAATGCAAAACCCATTCGTCCCACAAATCTCTCACCGTGCTGTGTGTTAATAATATCCGCTTCTGTCGCCCTTGGCCATGCATCTCGGAAACTTGTGTATCGTGTCCCTTTACATAACAAGTAATAAAAAGTGCTGGTTGCTGTGTTAGATGTATCGTAGATACGGGAAAACAAAATTAAAACGATTTTTACTCACTGATTTAAATATTCACACCAGCTTTCGTATATCGACTATGTATACTTCTTCACTTTCACTTGCAGTGACCGGGCAGACGTAAGACACACATGGTATACCTATCTAATTCGGAGCTCGTCACGATTTGTACATCAGTTTATGAAAAATGCTTCCTTTGTATTTATCGTATTGCTATGTTTAAAAGTGAGCTAATGAGACCGCCGGAATACAAAAGGGGACGGGTGGTGGATGGATCCTTCCCCAAACTCGAATAATGGAGTAACTCCAATGTCTTTATAAATTCCAGTCTGCTCGGAAATCGGACTTGACGGGCTATTTCGGGTAAGATTGCCTCCTCACGCCTGAATTCCAGAAGACATCGTTTAACCGATGAGCGCCACTGATACTGAAAAAAAGAAACACGGCCTTTCGTCGGAGAGACGAGGATTTTTCGCGCGCCTTCGACAACGAGAAATGAGCGGGATTTTCTTGCATCAATGCTGAGAAAGAGTTGCCGTCAAGTGGGCTACTGTTAAATTTCTCAAGGGTAAAAGGAGGGAATTTTCTAAGTGCCACTGACATTTAGTACCGTTAATATATTAGCACTAAAACCTCGCCCTTTCTCTTTTTCTCCGTTTTGCCTTAGCCAGTATGAAGTATAAGATGGATATTCGAGCAGTATTTCTCGCTGTACACCGGCGCATGAATGAAATGATAGAAGGCCCAGCGACGGACGCCATGCGGAGGTGCCACGTCTTTAATATTTATACATTTGATGTTGATTTTAAATTATTAACTCCCTTAAAGTTGCAACTCTCGCTTTTACTGGTCAAATGTAGGCGAATCAATGGCGGTTAGCCGCGATTGGGGCGAGCTTTGCGAAGATGGTAGGCTTCCTATTTTGTTTCTTCTTACAGGTTCTCACTCAGCGCAATATCTTGGCTACGTCGATCAAATCATAGGATTTGTACGGCTACAAATATTACACATAATAGTGTCGTGAGTAGAAGGTATCTTATTAGACTTAAGCATTTTTATTAAGGTCGCGGTTTTGTCGGCTTGCGATAATTAGTTACAAACGCCCTTGCCGTGTCCTTGGTGTCAATACCCCGTGTCGGAGATCGCACGTTCGTGTACGCATACGTAGCTGAATTCTATCGAACTAACCAACTTTATCCTTTTAATCAAAAGCTGCCTTCTATCCTACTCCGCAATGTAGCTTTCCGTCCGGGTTGACGTTGAGACGTTGACTCACGGAGAACACTCTGGGATCGTCCTTCTTCTATCAAAGGCATCGACATCCACTGGTAGGAATACGGTTTGCTTCGAGTGGAACTTGGTCTTTATTGAAACACGCGGTTAATCGATTAATTGACGGTAAATATCCTGGCTGATGGCATTAAATATCCTGCATAATTGTTAATTTCAAATTATTTAATTTAGCATTTTCTTTTATTAGCCTACTATAATACTCAATATCATGGAATTCAAATAAAAATGTAAACATATACTAAAGAATTCAATACTTAAGCGTGAGGCGTGGCGAAACCTTTGGATTTGAATTCCACAGGACCGTCGTTCACTGCCCCATCTAGCCACTATCCGTCCTGTGACTTATTATCCGAAAAAAAAACGCTCTAAACTCCATCTTCTCTACAGCGTTTTGTTCGCGTTTGCCAAGTGGTCACGTGAGGCTATTTCCCCAGCTATAATATACTGTTGATAAAGCAATTCGCCTCCTTCTTTTTACGCTATACACCATCATCTCAATGTCCATCAAATATCTGGGTTTTACCGGAGCGTGCGATACGCGCCGATTGTCCGTTGATATTTGAAACCAGTGGCGTAAATAATCGGACGTTAACTGTCTAGCCAGATGCGATGGTTTTTACTAAAGAAATTCGCCGACCATTATTAATAAAATTAACTATTTCAACGATGTCGTAATGACCAGTCTAGACCGGAATGATGATGATAAGAAAATAATGACTGATTGCTCGGGCAGCCGGGTAATCCAATCGTAGTCATCCGTATACATCAAGTAAAACTGGAATGGCAATATAATGTTTAGTAGGTATGATTGACTGTAAACACCGATGTCCACTTAGTTTGGTTCATAGTCTGAGTTTATAAGTTTTTATTTATTCATTTATATGTAGGCTGACTATCTAAGTAATCGTTGTGTAGGCCAATTTCATTCATGACCCTTTACAAAGCTCGCCTATGTGGTTAACACGACAATTTGATTAGCCTCACTTATAAGGGGTGGGGGAAAACACCTAATGTGAAAAATCCACCGAGTCTGGGCAGACAATTGACCTTTTTCCATTCACGCCACTGGTTCCAG